>CAUYSK010026018.1:60000-123060 GCA_963575035.1 Avahi laniger
CTGTCTAGGTAGGGGTATCATCCCCCCACCCACAGTACTCAACTTGGGGAACACAGGGCCCTATTTGTGAGGACCTACAAAAACTACGTACTCCCTTTATCTCTACTTACTCCCCACTCTCTAGCCTAGAGCATTCTTCCTGCTTCTCAGGTCCTGGAGTTTTGTATCTTACTTAGTTTTTTCTATGCCAGAGTCCTTTACGTTTGCCCTCAAGGCCCAAGCTATAGAACTACAAAAGCCGGGAAGAAGTTCCCTTCTCTCTCTTCTTTTTGCTTTTGACATCCCCTGAAATAAAGACTATTCAACAATAAAGTTGTCCCAATAGAGAAGAAATTATGAAGTCAGGGAGTTGGGGGAGACAGGAGATGAGAGTGAAATACTGGGAAGAACAAAATTGGCTGCTATTTTAAACACATTCTCCAGCTACATATGATATTCCCAGGATTGCGAGAAATTTGTATGTGAACCTCTCAGTAGGTAGCAAACTGCCCACCTCCATAGATCCCCTATTCCATTTTTAGAAACTTTTACCTTAATGTCCCCTTTAGTGTTGGTGAAACTCAAAGTGCACTCACACACAGTGACCACTGTGTACCAGACACAGTTCTAAGTGTTTTACTTTAACTCATTAACTCATGGTAGCTAAATTAATCTTAAGAAGAAGCCTAACAAGCAGACAGTATTGCCGTTTCCACTGTACGAATAAGGATCATGAGTGACAGAGATGCTAAGGACTTGCTCTGGGTCACATAGTGAAGGAGACACATATTCAGGATTTGGGCTCTGGCAGGAAGATTCCAGAGACCTCCTCTTAACCACTATTCCCTCTCACTTTCCCAAGCAGAGAAAGAAATTTGTCTTGATATAACTCCCACCTACAGGTGCTAGGATAATGTGGGATAACATGGAACAAATTTTATCGTTTCTACCAAATGGTGGGAAGGCTTCCACACTGGAGTCACTTGCACAGCTATCACGGCCACCCTTCCCCTTCCCTCTGCTTCCCCTCTGAAGCTCTCTCCTCACCCTAAACATTGACACACAGATCTGGGATTCTCTCTCTTTGCCTCCCTCCTTGCTTTCTCTATTTTTTGCATAAAACAAGTTTCTTTACCCTTTAAATAATAATTTAGTATATTTTTCAAATGCATTAATATTATCCATATATAAAACTAATACATATTAATTGCTGTAAAGCCAACTGATATTGGTTATTAATGTAATAGTCCACCACTATGAAGAATAGTAATAATCAAAGCTAACACACAGTGCTTGTTATATATACCCATTATTCTAAGACTTTATGTATATTAATCCATTTACATGAAACAATTCATGGTACTTATAATAAGAGCTTTCTGTGATCTCGTGGGAGAGCTGTGCTGTGATTTGACATGAAGGACAGTCACATCCCTGGAGCCTCTGTCCTCAGGCTCTTCAGGAGCCTGTGCCTCCTTGGTGGTTATAACTTTCCTTCTTACCAAAAGACGGGAACTGGGTCACACAATCTCCTGATGTTCTTTCCTACATTAATATTCATAATGGAAATTTTGCTTTATGTTTAGCCTTTTAAATGACAATTTATACAATGCATAGCTAAGAAACTAATTATGCAAAAAATGTCTATTCAATTATTTTAACATTCAGTTTCTAAACTGGGGCTGGGTTAGGAGGAGGGAAAGGGAACACAGGCAGAAAATGTCAGAGAGCCACATGTGGGAAGAAACTAAAAATGCACTTGTGCTGGGCTGGCACCCCTCCGAAAATGGCCCCAGGAGAAAAGAGCCCTGGGGCAGGAAAGCTCCCCGGCCCCAGGATTGCCCTGCCGGGTAGAGCAACTTAATGGAGCATGTGTTAATACATCAAGGGAGCAGGGACTTGACTTCCTAATCTGCACTTTGCACTCAGCTGCAGGCACACTGCAGGCATCTCCTCATGAGGTAAACATGAAAATGAATTGCTCCCTGCCACGATGATGCTGGGGCTTGCTGTGTAGAGCTGTATGTATGCTGTGGACGGGAGGCGTTAAAGGTCTCTCCTTTTAGGGGTGGCAGAGAAAATCTGGATTTGTGTTCTGAGAACACACTGTGAACGAGATTTGTAAGAAATGCCCTGTTTTGAGAAATTGCTACAGGTACACCAAAGTTCCTCCTTAAGAAATGGATACTTAGAAATCTGTTAAAGATATAATGATGGCATGTTTCCTTCATTCATTGGTTTAAAAATATGCACTGGGATCATAACAGCAACAAGAATTGGCGCACTTTTCCTTTTAGAAGGAGTTTGTCCTTATTTGATTTTATCTGCCTGATCTTAAAACTGCGCAGAACCGTAAGAATAAGAAACGTGACCACACACCTAGTTTCCCCACAATTACTGTGGTTTCTCTCTGTTGTTCTGGGGTAGTTATGAACAGCATCTCTGACACCGTTGAATAGAATTCCAGTTTGGAGAATAAGTAAAATGGCCACTCCAGGTGACAGGGATGAAATAGCATGCCCAATGTCATTTAGTCAAAGTGAAACTATGCTTTAATACTCAAAAGTCTGCTCAAGTAGCCCCAGTTTGATATAGAAACATATCATCACCGTCCCTTGCCCGGTTCTTTTTGTTCTTTCTTTCTCTGACCCCTAATTTCTTTCTACCCTTTCACCTAAATCATCACTACTCCTCTTAAAACAGATCCATATCCTGACTCCATAGCCTCACTCAAGCTGGCTCTGGGCACCTGTCTGGGAAGGCTGATTGCTGTAACAGCCACGAAGTTTCAGTGGGTTACATGGAAATAAAAGTGTCCTTCTCACTCACGCAGTAGTTCTACACAAGGGCTCTTGGTCGAGTGGTTCTTCCGGGCAACTATTTTCCCAGTGATGACTCGAAGATTCCTTTCATCTTACAGCTCCATTATCTACTAGGATCAGAGAGTCCTTTCCTTTCAGCTATCAGGAGAGGACAAAAGAGAAGGGAGGATAGACCTAGAAGTGGTATTCAGCACTTCCACCCACATTCTGTGGGCCAAAATTTAGAAAGGCAGCATATCACCAGTTTAATTTTCTGCACAAGAAGAAGAGGAAAGAGTTTGGTTCTAAAGTCTGCTAACAGCTGCCTTCTAGTCATCAAATACCTGTTTCCTTTTTTCTCTCACACACAGAAAATACTAATCCCCTCCTGATGGGAGGTAGCATGAAGTCACATCCAGTTCCTGCTTTAAACTCAAAGTCTGGGGTTTCTGAGAGATGATTCCTCCATGTCAGGTTCGGATGTGGATCCCTGTGATCCACTGACACATGTAGTAAAAACATCAATCATCTCTATCACCATCACAGCACCAGATACACAAAGGAGAAGCATGGATCGGATAGCCGCCACAACCCATGTGGAAAGAAGAAGAGTGGAAAATGCAGCAGTCGCTGCTCTGTAGCAATTCTGAAATGCTGTTGGATACACATTATGAAGAGCTTCTGTTCTAGTCGAAGGGGGTATTCCTTCAATAGACTCTCATTCTGCTCCCTGAAAGAAACTCCTTTGTCCATTGTTTTCTGTGACCTCCGACTCTACCCTCAAGGTGGCTTAGCCTTGAGGCCATTTTGTGTGGCCACATCTGAAGAAGATGTTGGGGTGTGTGTTCTCCTTGGGGGATGCACAGCTTTATCAGCCTGTTTCCTTGATGGTTTTCTGATCTGTTTGCTTTTGGTCAGTTCATTGCAACCGGTCACACCCACAGTTTTTTCCTAGGTATAATTTTCAAACATGCTTTATTTCTCTTCTTTCTAGCCCTGTCCCTGTTTCTCCTCTTCCTCCACCCATTGTTTCTCTCTGTCTCTGTCTCACCTCTTTCTGAACTTAATGGTGGCTACCTTGAAGAAATCTGAAAGAAAAGACTTATATAGAAATTAATTAATCTGTTATTTGCCACACTATGGTTATTAATAGAACTTTGTTTCTCAAAACTACTGTCTTATACATTACTGTCTGACGTCTAGAAACAGTTAGGTTTTCCAACCCTATAAAGTCCCAAATTTCGGAACTCTTTCTCCTCCCTTTCACTGTTGCTTGCAAACTGATCAATTCCTTTCTGAGCTCAACTCTTTCTTGCAATATGTTGCTGAAGGCAATCAATAAGCCAGTACATTCTAACACTTCTCAATCACTTTTCTTGGAAACATAACCTCATTAGGGAGGTCTGCCTTCTAAATTATTTCAGGCACAATTTACCAAATATTTTGCCAATGCGTAACAGGGTAGCAGCTTCTCAGTTTCTGATATCTCATTCCTTGTTGTCCACTGTCCGACCGTTAAGCAAATGTCATATATTTTAGGTTATTATGGTAGCACCCAATTTCAAGATACCCATTAGCCAAAAAGGTACCCATTTACCCATTACCCACATTAGTCAAAAAAGACTACCGTTATAAACGACTGAAAAATTCCAATGGCAGATCACCATAAAGATTTGTTTTTAATTTATACAACAGCCTCAGCATCAATAATCCTAATCAAGCGACTCTCCTGGAGTCCTCCTCAAAGAGATAAATCCAGTATCCAGAATATTTCCTCCTTGTGAATCTGCCATCCCCTGGGGATGTAGAACCCTTTGTTTCCAGTTTTGTGAATGCGTCTTTTAGGGACAGACATGGTTTTGAGGGGCAAGTTCTGGAAGTGTATCACATCATTTCTGCCTCTATCTCATGGGGCCAGAACTGATTTCAATTACCCCACTTAACTGACAAATACAGTCAAGCTGAATCCCCAGGAAGAAAAAGAAACCGAGTGCATCAGTTATTCGTTTACTGCGTCTCACCTCCACACTGATACTTCGGTGCCTTCTCTGCAATATTGGACTAGACTCTCAACACTTCTCCCGCACAGTGAGCTCCATGTGAGGCTTTGTCAAGAGGTGTTGTGGGAAGAGAGCCACAGTTGGAAGGGCGATTCTCCTCCTGGTGTTTGTGGGTGGTGACATCCAGAAGTGCTGTGTCCCCGCTGCATTCGTAGAGTGTACAGGCCCTTAGCAACCTTGCAGCCCAAGCACAGGACTGGTGACTGCCCTCAGCATCCCCCTGGTGTGGATATCACTCATTTTAGGCTTCACACTGGCAGCAACACCTGACTCTTTCTGAGCACCCGCCCACAAAGCTCAGCTCACCTGCACCCTGGCGTGGTGTTTCCTGTTTGCCCGTGGCTGTGGACCAGCTCCACCTGGGGCAAACCAGCGAACTTCTTCACCATCCGGTTGGCTGACACCACCCTTCTCCAGTGAGTTCTGAGACCCAAGCCTGGGGATTCAAGTTTGTCCTTCCCTGGACATGCTCCCTCAGCCCTAGGATGCCATTTAGATAGAGTTTTCTTTACATCTGTGCAGTTACTTCTCTACCGTAGTGTAATAATTCTTTATAATAAACTTTCCCTATTGAAATTGTTGTGTGGTTTTTGCCTTCTGGTTGGGCCCAGGCTGTTACACTGGGTTGGGTGAGTATGTAGCAGTTTCTGTCCTAGCCTGAGTCACACACATGAGCTCCAGACTGTTTCTGTCGAGTTCTATAGCACAAGGCATATTGCATGGAGAAGAGAACTGAAACCTGGGTCTTCTGATTCTAAATCACTATAAGTTATACAAAAAAATCATGTAGGACAAGGAAAATTTACTTTTCAGTAGAAAAATTCAAGTACAACAATATTATTTCTAAAAGATAATGGTTCCTCACCAAAGGTATTTAGGATGACAGAACAATTTATGCAACATTAAACAGAAAATAAATCATTATCATATTTAAAAGATTGAAAATATGTTACTTTGACACTGCTAGATTTAGCAGACTTAAAATTAAATAAATGTTTTTTTCTTATCCATGTCTCTCTGTGTGTAATGTTTTTTATTGAGATATATTCAGATACCATAAAATTGGTTATTTTAAAGTGTGCAGTTTATTGGTTTTTGTTATATTCACAAGTGTGTTAATATCACCACTAATTTCAGAATATTTTCATCACCCTAAGGAAAAAAGAAACAAAACTCTGTACCTATTAGCAATCATTCCCCATTCTCCCCTCCCCCTAATCCTTGGCTTGCCAACCTCTGTGTACTTTCTGGATGTGTGGATTTACTTATTCTGGATATTTCATACAAATGGAATCATATCATATATGGCCTTTTGTGTCTGACTTCTTTCATTTAGCCTAATACCTTCAAAGTTCAACCATCATGTAACATTTTGCCTGTAATTCTTAATGCTTGATGTTTTTAATCATTGTATACATATATATATATATATTTACACATACACATACATTCTTCTCTGTTACCTATAAAACCTATCTTAATAATACCAGGACAGCCATCTAGTTTTTATTTGAAAGGGGATAATTATGAAGGAGAAAGTAAAAATCTAATGTTTTCATGAAATTCTGAATGTGAGCAGAAAAGAAAGTGAAAAATACCTCCAATCCTGCCTTTTAAATTTTCTCTCATAGTATATAGCTACCAATAATCAACACTTACATAACACTTCAGAATTTCAACACATTTCTATATTGAATGCCAAAGGTAACACCTACTGCAGGAATTATATGCTGTGCTTTACTTCTAGGAAACTTTAGGAATAGTATAAATAGCACTACTATTTTTTTTTAGTTGTTATTATCACACATCCTAAATATAAGTTAATAAAACCTCTAGTGTTTCTGTAAAAATGCTTCTGTGAATAGCAATTGGCAAAAACTCACATAGGAGTTTGCTTCTTATTTTTTTTCAGAATAAAACCTTGAAGTTGAATTAATCATGAGCATTCTCTACAAGAGTAGTATGATCTAATTTAACTTAAAGTTTTCTGCAACCTAAGAAGGATGAGATGTGATATATAATGCCATCGTCACAATCATATCTATATTTAATGTTTTTTCCCCAGCCCTATCTTTTGAGGTGCCAAAAGCTATTCCCCAGCAGTAATAAAATTCTAGTCTGTTTGGTGAGTATTTTTGTAGTAGTCCTCTGAGATATGAGGTAGAAATATTATTACAGCTGGAGAAAGAGATGATGGTAAGTTAAGTGACTTGTCCAAGGAGACACAATAAATCAGATGGAGGCCTTGAGAATAAACTTTGACTTTCCTTTAAGACTTTTCTCTGTGATACCGCGTGGCCTTTTTGAGCCACTGGAAGTCTCCTCATTAACCCTGCAGTTAATCTTCATGTTTTATAAGATCTTTTCCAGATTCATAAATATAACCTTTTAAAATACAATTTCTCAGGCAATGTAAATTAAAGAAATCCACTCTTAATAAAGACCAGAGAAAATCTACTCTATCCACAATATATAGGAAACCCAGTAACTTAGAGTAATGACTTCCATCTGCCCCTAGTAACTGATATGAGGTTATCACATGGCCTTGCTTATTACCCTTATTATTGGGGACTGATACATAAATATGTTGGGACTACCGGCTATAGTTTTTCAATAATGGGAGCAATATGCGGAACTGGAATATAATATGAACTCTAAAGATTTCTTAGTGAAGGAAAGATGATTCCTCTTTCCAATGTTAAAGATGGCTTTTCCAAAAATTACATTTGCCATGTTCTATGTAGTGAGTTGGACATCTATAAACTAGCTTCAGACAGAGCATCACAAGATGTTTCACATTACAATATATCTGCTCCCCAGATACTATCAACTTTACTGGGTGATTCTTTTATTGGTCCTATTGTGCTTTTCTGTATCTCAGAAGAAAAGCTGCATCGCACAAGCCCAATCCATAGGATTTCTGATATCCTTCCTGACTTGGATTGCCCATCTGTGTTGTATATAACAAAGGAACATATCACTGCTCCTTAAGTACATTGGCCATTCCCTTTCAAGATAGTTCTTTACTGTCTCCCATCTTAGCACCTACGTTATAGAGGCCTCCTTTTTTCTTTCAGACTGGAGTCCCTTTTTTAGGCCCTAAGTCCAGAGAAATGGCCAAAATTTAGTTTGTTTTATAAGGCTATCTGCAAAAATATTCCTGACAATGAAAAATACCCTTTGTATTATTAAAATAGAATAATTAACAGCTCAGTATGAAACAAATATATTTAGAAAACTTTTCTAGGAAATCCTAACAGTTCTGTCCAAGAACTATAGGTAAGTACTTATCCCACATAGGACTGAAAGAGTTTATAGAAGTGGCCCCTTCTAAGAATATAAGAAGCTTTTGTCCTTAGTATAAATTCTAGCTTTAGAGATATCAAGAAATAAAAAACAAAAGAATCAGTTTTCAGGATGTCCTATTACATTTATATATATCTACTACATGGAATACGGTATCCCATTGTATTAGCCAGAGAAACAGAAACAATGGATCATATATATATATATATATATATATATATATATATATAAAATTTTAAAAATCTGTAAAATATATCTTGTTTTTAAAGAATTGGGTTATGCAATTGTAAAGACTGGTAAGCCTGAGATCTGTAGAGCAGTCAGGCTAGAATGCAGGCAGGAGTTAATGCTTCAGTCTTTAGGCAGAATTTCTTCTCTAGAAAACATGTTTTCCCTTCTAAGGCCTTCAACTGATTGGATGAGACCCTGTCCAGATTAGTGAGGGTAAAGTTCTTTACCTAAAGTCAACAGATTGTAAATGTTAATCACACTATGAAATACCTTCACAGCAACACTTAGTGTTTGAATAAATACCTGTGTACTATAGCCTAGACAAGTTA
Source organism: Avahi laniger (assembly GCA_963575035.1). Lineage (NCBI taxonomy): Eukaryota > Metazoa > Chordata > Mammalia > Primates > Indriidae > Avahi > Avahi laniger. The sequence continues at coordinate 68,707 of CAUYSK010026018.1, forward strand.
ACACATAAAATTAACCATCATAGTCTACCTTTTGTTAACAGGACACCTGGAACATCTCATTAAACCACACTTAATCTACAAATAAAGACAATAACAAGGTCATGCATCTACCTAACATGAAACAACTATCCTGCATGTAACCAAAACACACTAACCCTTTTTCAAGAAGAGGATATAAAGTCCTTAGATAATATTTACTCTCCTTGATATTCTGTAACTTTAAAACTGTGACATAGAATTAACTATCAGGACTGTATCATGTCATATGGTAATGGAATAAGAGAGAAGAAAACAAAGACGTTTGACACATACACACATAAATTCATAACACAATGAGGAATAAATACTCATAACAGATAAGTGTCAATTCTGCAACTGATTACATGGTCATATTTGTATTTATAAACAGCTTTCTTCTACTACCTGTTCCATATTTCCTTTGCCCTTAGCCAGCATCAGCTGGCTGTGATTCTTTGCCTGGTGGGGTGAGCTAAACCTTCATTTTGAAGGAGTTTAGGCCATTAGTAGTCCTGCCTAAATTGAATTGTTATAGTTTTCTATTGACTTTAATCATACGACATGGTAGTATTAAGACATACCCTGAGGGATGCCCTGTATTCCAGATTTACCATTCCTTACCCCCATTGAATAGCAGCAGTCCAATTCTCCTTGGTAGCCAGGATCAATCACTTCAGCCAGTAACTTCCTCCTTTGCCTGCTTATTGAAAAGCATGAGAAGTCCAAGGTGGCCAGGTGGCAGTCTTAACTTCCAGTTCATTATAATCATTGCTGTGTCTTCCAGTAGAAACATTCTAAGGTTTCTAGACCAGCTGCTATAGACTAACTGTTTGTGTTCCCCAAATTCATATGTTGAAACCTAATCCTCAATGTGAGAGTATTTGGAAGAGGGGCCTGTGGGAGGTGATCTGGTCATCAGAGTCCTGATTTTGACTAGTCTTATTATAAAAGAGACCTCAGAGACCTTCCTTACTCCTTTTCACATGTGAGAGCACAGCGAAAAAAAGTCACTTAAGAAGCAAAAAGCAGGCCCTCACCAGACACCAGATATGTCTACACCTCAATCTTGGACTTCCATAACTGTGAGAAATAAATTTCTATTGTTTATAAGCCAATTTACAGTATTGTGTTATAGCAGTCCAAAAAGACTAAGATACCAGCTGAGCCTAAGGTCATGAAGACAGGAAGCAAAAATTTTGCTGATGAATCACTAGAGGTAATAGTGAGTGGTGCCACCTCCATTTCCACTCCTTATCTACTGGCCAGTGGATCCTGGCTGGGGCAGAAACAGCAACATATATCAGACCTTGATTTAGAGCATATACAGCTTCCTGGAAACATGGCTTCAATCCTGCAAGGTGTTACTATCCAGCTTGTGCTGTAATGTTGTCTTTAAAAGGTAATTCTAACATTCTTTCAAGTCAGCTCCTTCCGAATGTTGGGCTACATGATGAGACCAGTGAATTCTGTGGCCATGGGTCCATTGCTCCACTTACCTGCTTTGCAGTGAGTTCCTTGATCAGAAGAAATGTCATGTGAAATACCAGGATGGTGGATAAAGCATTCTATAAGTCTATGGATGGTAGTTTTGGCAGAAGATATGTATGTAGGGAAAAGAAACTCATATTCAGAGAAAGTGGCTATTCCAGAAAATTAATACACCCACCTTCTACACACATTCACTCTCTATGCTAGGGATAATGAGTCGACCTACACAGTGAAATCATGTCATCCAGAGAGGGTAAATGGAGAGCTATTGCTACGTGATGGGTAGCAGGGACTATGGAAACTTTGAATGAACAGATTCTCTTTGATGTATGGTAGGAACATATTTCCGTAACTTACACTGTTGGGAAAAAGTATATTACAGAAGAAATATTGTCTTGTATCTGGAAACTATATTCTATTACTTTAAAACTAACTGCAGAGTCAAATAGAAATTTTCCAGTGCCTAAGAAAGACCAAACTCAGAAAAATATCTTAATGGAAATAAGGGTTTATGCCCAGGCCTCTTTCTTATTTCAGTGTATGCTTGGACAAATTGCTTTTATTGAAATGTTTATGTAACATTTCAATCCTCATTTGAAAACAAGGAAAATAGCTCTTTTGTGTGTTTTACCCCCTCTTAGTGAGGATTAAATGGGAAAATATATTTAAAGCACTTAGCTCAGTGCACAGAATAAACTTCTTAAGAAATTATAACTAAAATGACATAGATACTCATCTTATTTCATAACAATTCTGTGAAGTAGTTTTTAACTAGTCCTGTTTTATGGAAGAGGAAACTGAGGCTAAAACAGATAAAATGCTGTGTCGAAGGTCAGAAAACCTGACCCCAAAGAGACGAACCATAATTCACATTCAGGTTTTCTTCCTTACAAATAATGTTTACTGTGGGTTGATTGTGTGTGTACATATGTCTGTGATTTCAAAATAAACACGGGCTTATTGTAGAAAATTTAAAAAACGCAGAAACAAAGAGGAAAATTTATTACTATCTTTTACCTTTATATATTTTACATATAAATTCACATAAGTATAGATAATATTATTAATAGTGATAGTAATAACCAGCCTTTATTGAGTCCTTTTATGAATCAGGGGTTTTTATAAGTATGTAGATTAAACTTCTTGGCCCTGACAAATATTGAAGAGGGTAAGCACTGTTCTTATCTCCATTTACCAAGGAGGAACTGAAGGCTGGAGAGGTTAGCCGGCCTCCTCAGAGTAACCAGCTTCAATGGCGGAGGCCACTCACACCCGGGCTGGCTGACAACAGAATCTGTATCCTTAAAAACCCTAATACAGACATATTCGATTACATTAGAATCATATTGCACACATTTTCTAATGAGACTTTTCCCTCAGACATATGTTACTATGTTTTCATGTTATTAAGTATATTTTTATATGCTGATGTTTATTGACAACATAGTATTACAACTTAAAAAGTATACCATTATTTATTTGACTAATTTTATATTGTTGGATACTTAAGTTGGTGCTGTTGCTCTCTGTGATGGTTACTTTTATGCATCAGTATGACTGGGCTAAAGTATATTCAGATAGTTGGTAAAACATTATTTTGGGGTATATCCATGAGGACATTTCCAAAAAGAATTAGTATATAAATTAGTAGACTGAGTCAAGAATATTGCTCTTCCTAATGTGGGTGGCATCATTCAATCCACTGAGGGCCTAAATAGAACAAAAAGGCAGAGGAAGGGCAAATTTGCTCTCTCTTCTTCCGCCGGTACATCCATCTTCTCCTGCTCTTAGACATCAGCACTCCTGATTCTTGGGCCTTCAGACTTGAATTGGAACTTATATCGTCGGTTCTCAGGCCTTTGGACTTGGCCAGGAACTATACCACTAGCATTCCTGGGCCTCCAGCTTGCAGAAGGCAGATCATGGGACTTCTCAGCCTCTATAATTAGGCGAGCCTCATAATAAATCTCTTTCTATATATCTCTATACATCCTATTGGTTAAGTTTTTCTGGAGAACCCTGACTAATACACTCTACCACATATTAAGTAATTTGTATTTATTATTAATCTTACACATGCCTTTTTTTACCCTTCATACTGTAATCCTGTATCCAGAGGAGCAAAGGCACAGCCAACTCCCCAGTACAGTCTATATGACACAACTCAACTCAGGGCTCCTTCCAAAACTCTCTGCTTCTTCACTGTTAGAGATTTGTAGTCAAGAACTTTTAACAGACACTGCAATGTAATTAGAGATCTGTTTGATAATTTTGCTTTATCAAAAATATTGTTATCACAACTAATACCTACAGAAATCAAGAATTCCCTCAAATTTCTTAAATTTTAAGTTGTAAAATAAAGCATCTGTTGACTAGGGCAAATAATGTCAAGTGTAAAAATTTTTACAAGTTAAATTTTTCATTTCTCTCTTGCATAAAAATGTATGCATGCATACCTACTCATTTGTTCCAATAAAAATTTTATGTCCCTTTTTGCCTTCCAATGCAAAGATTAGTGCAAATATGAGGACCATATTTCAACCTCAAATAACAATTCGCAAACTACATGATCATTCTAAGAACAATAAAGGGGAAAATATCAAGAAAAAGAAAGAAAAAGAAAGATTCCTTTAGGTGTTTTTTTGTGTTTTTGTTTGTTTTTTACAATTAACACAGTAGTATATGGACTCAGGGGACATCTTAGTCCGGGAAAGAGTATTGGACTAAAATTCGGAAAGCCTTCCTGGGGAGGTTTCTTTCTTGCTCTTGACTTTGTGCACTCGAAGTACTTCAAGAACTCGGAGAAGAATCTCAGGACATGGCACCATCTAGATGCCAAAATATATTTACTTTGACGGCCAGTGCCCAAGCACTTTATGCAGGAATACTCAGCCCCTGAGTTCCCTCCCTTCCTGGCAGTCTCTGAGGCCAGACATCCAGGAGTTAAAGGAGGCCAGGGTGCGGGAACAGCTGGAGATAATTACTTACAATCAAAGCACACGCAGAAAATCAGCAGGAACAGCAGGGTGAGGTGTTCTGCCTGGCTGGATTATAGGAGTCATCTGGACAGAGGCGAACTGGGCTTAAATACTAGTAAGGGAATTTTGCACTGTTTGATCTTATTTTAAGACCTAAGAAAGAGTTTGCGATTGGTTTGAACCTGGTTTAAAAAGCCCAAAGGTAGACATTCCTGCCATAAATGGCTTGAACTCTCTTGTCCTCTAAGTGGGGATGTATGAAGGATGTGTTAAGGCCACGGGGGCTTTGTGTATTAAACACAAGATCAAGTTTTACTTCTAAAATTCTGACGGATAATTTCGTACTCCTGGTTTCCAACATGAGCAATTAGTCTAAAATCCTGTACATCTGATTTTGTTTTTTTGTATTCTTTTTCCTAAGATCTCTATATAAGACATCCTGACTTTAAACTTTTTTCATCAGTTCACTTTTTCTACAGTCCTAAATCACATTTCAGCAACTGCCATTTTCCCTCATAGGTCCAAGATTCATGAGGCAAATAAATATTTCTTCAGTGAGAGAGTGTATTGTAGCTGGCACTATTTTAAGGAGATAGCAGATCTCTGAAGCCTTTAAATTGGATTTTCTTCTCAGATACATATTTTTTTTCCATTTAATATCATGTATAAAATGGATTCACTGCATTATATTCAGCACCTAAACTTTAACTCTTGGAGAAACCTTTCCTTGATGAACTCTAATCCAAAGCTACGATCACTCTTCTTTTTGATTTATCTATAGTATTAAGAAATAAGCTCTAAACTTTACAATATTGGGCACTTTATCAGGTAACCACAGAATTAAGCATACCAAGCAACTTGAAAGAAAGGATGCTTGCTTCAAAGCTGATGGCATTAGATGTTACAAGATAAAATGGAAAAACACCTCATGCACAAACGCCTGGAGCAGGATTTACACAGACGGCATAAATGACAGTCTTTTCATTTATGAGAAGGAATTTGTGGGGGGCAAAGCTTCATGGTGGAAGTCAGAAACTTTTATACACAAAAGCACTGTCAGATCCTAAGCTGTGTCTCCCTTCCTTAGAAGCTGCCTGTGGTTCCCTATTGCGTACAGGATGAAGTCCAAATCCGTTAGAATTCACAGCAACTCTTTATGCAGGTTTCAGATCAGCCTCTGCTGCCTCTGCCTCCCTTTCCATCTTTGCCCATATGCCCATGCTCCGTCTATCCCTTAACAATGCCATTTGTGTTCTTAGCTTTGAACATTCGTTCCTATTACATCTTCAAATTCAAATATCGACCCCAATTGTACAACCTGGAAATTTGCTACGTGAGTGTAAAGGCCGGCCTTAGAAATCACCATCCCCCACCGAGGCCACACTCTTAACAAACAAACAAACAAACAAACAAACAGCTTTGCCCTTTCCACCTCTTGTTAAGAAATCCATGCTTTATTCTCACTTGTCCTGGAGAATTAATCGACCTTTTATTTGTGTATATATACAATAATATAATTATCCATAATTATTAATATATTCATTCTCTCTATAATTCATTTGTTCAATAATGCAGGCATTAATTCATTCATGCATTTGTTTAAAAAGTGCTTATTGAGTGTTTTCTGCATAATGATGGCCAGTCACTGCTTTAAATTCTGGGAATTAAGCAGCGAACCAGACAGACTGACGATCTCAGGGCTAACGATCTAGCCATTACCTTAAACTTCTTCATATAACATTATGATTAGCCACTTGCCTGTCTGCTATCCTTGGAGAAGGAACAACTGACTAATAATCTTTGAATCCACAAGGTTTAGTAGTGTGGTTAATATTTATGAACATAATAATACACTGATGCTCACTGAGTTCCAAGTAAAGCTTTGAGGCTTTACATGAAATTTCTCATGGAATCTCACAACAGCCTGGTAAGGTGGATACTCATTGTTCTCAAAGAAGGCAAGAAACCTGCCTAAGGTTACATAGTTATTAAGCAGCAGGGTTAGAAATTGAATTCAATATGTCTGCTGCCAGAGTATAAGCAAATGAATGAATGAATGAACAAATGAAATGTTGCAGAAAGAGGTCAGCTCTTTGACTAGTGCTCCAAGCAAAGGAGACAGGTAATTGTTGGCTCGAGGAAGAACAATACAAGAAGCAAAAGACTCCATCCTTTGTATGAAGGAGGGAGCCAGTGGCTTCATGTGCTTGAAGAGTTTAAAGCATATGCTAAAAACGTGTCTCATCTATTTCATCACAAAAGATGGATCTCTTTAGACAAGTTAAAAATGGTTAATTTATTTTTTGTCCTCTTTATAAAAATTATTTATAAATATTATTTTGGACTGCCTTAAAAAGGGAACAAATCTAACCAAATTTAATAAATAAATACCTGTTCTTCTCACCCTGGAACATGTTCTCTAGAGTTGCCCGTGTGAGAAGCTGCTTCATGTCACATTAATGCCTGCAATCCTGAGCGTCTGCCCTTGTGGCTTTTGCTTGGGGATTCATACTTGAAACCCCTCCTTGGTCTCTTGGTAAGGCCATCTCATGATTCTCTGAGAGTGACTGTCGTGGCCTTTGAAATTCTCCCCTGTGTCCCACACCCCAGAATAAATATCATTACATACACCAAAATTTTTACATCAGACTAATACTCCCTAAAGTTGGTAAAAATCTTTTCGGTCTTTCCCCTTTAATGCTGTTAGAGACATCTAGAAACTGTTTATTTATCCGATAAGATTTTAAAATGTAAATAGTGAAGAAGAGGAAATGTATTAAACATGCAGGTTGGTAGAGTTGTTATGACTGAGCGTCAAAGTCGGGTCTGTGTTTCCTGATAAGTTTCATAATTCTCCCCAGACTAGGGAAGTCTTTTACTACATATCATTTCTTTTGAAGTCACAATTCTTTCTTGGATATAAATACTAATAATATTGAGATATTAATATTAATTAATAATAATAGTTGTTAATATTAATATAATTAATATTATATTGATTAATATTATATTAATAATATTATTAAAAACGGATTTTCCCTATTTTGCTTATAGAAATGGCCACGGAAAAAGTTCTTGTTACTTCCTTGAATAATTGATTATTGACAGACTACAGAATCCGTTTACATCAGTTGATGTTTTTATCTTTGCCTTTAACTTCCATACACTATTTATTGGATATAGTCATCTTCAAAATTTTTTATGAAAAATAATTTTCACAAGGCTGGGGGTGAAGGAATAACCTTTTTTGACCTTGACTTTGTGTTTCCCTGTGGCAAGGCATTGTTAATGTAACACTCCAGACCTGTCTCCGCCCCCTCATTTACTCTTCCTGAAGGATGAAGGAACTTCTCTGGCTGGTGGATCTGGAACAACTAGACATGCCTAGCCCTGTCCTTCCTTTTCTCCTTCTTTTTAGGATGTGCCTGTCTGAAGACAGCAAGTGTTTTTGTCTGTGAGTATGAATGGCTTATCATGGAGTTTGAAGTTCACAATCTGTCCGACCAGGCACATTGACTCTGGATTCAGAAATTGGAAGAGGCGTGTCACATTCTGGGCCCATCCAAACCTTAGCATTTGGAATAACTAAAAGACCGTACTTTGCAAGGCAAAAAAGTTTCTCAAAATCTAGTCTAAGAAAAAGTTCCAAACAAAATGCGAATAGTTCTAACATTAAATCCTAGCTCTAAAATTCAGTGACATTAGGTTTCTCACACTGTGAACTCTCTCTTCTGCTGTAACTTTGCATTAACTTGTATTGAGATATCTACCATTACCTTATCTAAAAAACATGAAAGTAGACAGTATAATTGTATGGGGGCCCTCCAGTTCTTAGGTGTTAGATAACTAACTTCTAGGTGACGTTACTGTTAAGTATTCCAGATCCGAAGTAAGTGACAACTTGGTCTGAACATAAAATTTGCTCTACTTACACCTGAATTCTGGGAATAAAGAGTTTTACATCTGATTTTGTTTTTCTCTAATCTGGCAATGCAAGGAATGATTAAAGGAAGGGTTTTCATGGGACAGAGAAGGGTAATGATTTGCGATATCTTTCCAAAAGAACATTCTTTCTTCTCCTCCTTTTCCTGAGAGAAATAAATTGTCAGACTTTAAAAAAATGGGACCCTAATAAAATTCTTCCTGCATTTCATCTGTTGCTGCTTCTGGTGAAATGCACACACACACACACACACACACACACAGAGACACATAAATTTACCAAAAGCAAAGATTTCTGCAGATTACTCTGAGAGTTCCTGTCTCACCCAAAACCCATATTTGAAAATTCTTCTGGAAAGATTATCAGAGGCAGCAAAGGATGTGGAGCCATCACTGTGTGGGAGTAATGGGGCATAAAACCAAATATTTATTCTACCCACTGAGCACCAGCTATAACTATAGTTTAGGAAAGAACTCCTCTGTACCTATCTCTAATGGTGAATGTACCTTCCAGATTTATCACATATGCCTGGTTTAAAGATTAGTTCCCAGTAGGAGATTCCTTAAACCGAAGAGCTTTTTGAATCAGATTTATTTGATCCTCATCTCATCTTTACTTAAGTACGGTTAGAAAGTATGGTAATATATTTTAAATAGAGGATTCATTCATTTTAATGACAGAAAATGCCTATGGTGGCCTTGTGATATTAGAAAGCTATTTATTTACAGCTCTGTAGTCTTTCTCTTTGAGAAAAGAATATTTTACAACAAGACTTAATCAGTTCACATAAAGAAGCTACTTGTTGCAATGTCACTGCCATAGTAGTTATTAATTCTTTGTTTGTTTTTAATAGTGGAGCTCTGTTGACTTGATTTTCATTTTTAATTTAATTTAATTAAAAAATTTGTAACTGATGCATACTAGAAGTACATAGTTTTATGAGTGCATAGTTATTACAGGTGATAATTTGATACATTCACATAATTTATAAAGATCAAGTCGGTGTACTTGGGATATCCATCACCTTAAATGTTTGCCTTTTTTATGCTCGGAAAATTCAAATTATTCTCTTAGAGCTATCTTGAAATGTACAATACATTATTGTAAAGTATAGTCACCCTACTGATCTATCAAACACTAGGTCTTATTTCTTCTATCAAACAAACCTTTGTACTCATTAATCAACTTCTCTTCGCTCCCCTCCCTTCCTGTTTCCAGCCTCTGGTAACCACCAATGGATTATCTATCTTCATGAGATCTACTTTTTTAGCTCCCACATATGAGTAAGAACATGTGATATTTGTTTCTGTGCTTGGCTTATTTCGCTTAACATAATGACTTCCACTTCCATTCATGTTGCTGCAAATGACAGGATTTCATTCTTTTTTATGGCCGAATAGTATTCCATTGAGTGTATATACCACATTTTCTTTATACATTCATCCATTGATAAGCATTTAGGCTGATTCCATACTTTAGCTATTGCAAATAGTGCTGCAATAAACATGGGAGTGTAGGTACCTCTTTAATACATTGATTTCCTTTCTTTTGGATATATAACCAGTAATGGAATTGCTGGATCATACAGTAGTTCTATTTTTAGTTTTGAGGAGCCAGTATATTGTTCTCCATAGTGGTTGCATTAATTTATATTCTCACCAACAATGTACGAGTACTCCCGTTTCTCCAAATCCTTGCCAGCATCCGTTATTGCCTCTCTTTTTGATAAAAGCTGTTTTAACTCGGGTGAGATAATATCGCATTGTGGTTTTAGTTCAAGCGGTTACTTCCTCACACCGGACTTTCCATCCATCTAATACTTTTAGTTTTATTTCTAGATGATACAGTTAAGACATGTCTCTCTACTTTTGTATGTTATTAATTTCTCTGCTTCTTAAGGGTTGGCGATATGTGTATCTTTTAAAAATTTAATTTTCTAAACCCATTTCCTTCTTATCCAGTGAAATAACAAGCAACTGGTTAAAAGTTACAAAATATAAAATTATTTAATCTTTAAAATTACATCATGCAAGTATACATAGAATATAAAAAAATTAAGTGGTGTAGAACATGAAAAAAAATTTATGCACTTTCACATGAATCTTAATGAAAGCAAGATTTTGGTGGCTAAACTGATGGGATACCATATATAATTTTCTAGTTTTCTAACTTGATCCAGTGATGACATTTGGAATGGATGAAAAGCACATCACTTATAAAAGCTTTTCAAATATCGTATCTCTAAATCCAGCTTTTGATTGTAATTTTATGGCTGTAGGGATAATATTTTATATTTGTTTACTAAGGACAAATTGATAGGCTTTAGAAACAATGAAAAATGGCAGGGTTATATGATAGAATATTCTTAATTTCCTTATTTATAAATGAGGAAAGTGAAGTAGAATTATATGTCATAAGAAACAACATCCTATCCATCCATCCCTTTATTCTTTTTTTTTTTTTTTCTGAGACAGAGTCTCGCTCTGTCACCTGGACTAGAGTGCCGTGGCATCACTGTAGTTCACAGCAACCTCAAACTCCTGGGCTCCAGCAATCCTCCTACCCCAGCCTCCTGAGTAGCTGGACCATGGGCGTGCAACACCATGCTCAGCTAACTTTTTTCTATTTTTAGTAGAGACGGGGTCTTGCTCTTGCTCAGGCTGGTCTCAAACTCCTGAGCTCAAGTGATCCTCCTGTGTCATTCTCCCAGAGTGCTAGGATTACAGCCATGAGCCACAGTGCCCTGCCCCATTTATTCTTTTATTAGACAAATGTATCAGTTAGGATGCATAGTAGTCTATGCATATACTCATAAAAACCCAGGCAATATAACAGAGATGAAAAAAAGTTTTGAAATATATTAGAGGCATAATTGGCAAGATACAAAAGTTGATATAATGTGGGACATTAAGAAGGAGGATCAAAAATATTCCATATTTCTACTTCAGGTGACTGGTACTATCAATTTAGACACAGCTTATTAGAAAAATAGTCTATTTGAAGGGGAAGATGAAGTTTATGCTGGACTTGTTAAGCTTGAATTGCCAGTGGGAATTCCAGGTGGAGTCAACTAGCAGAAATTTTCTAAATCCAGGTCCAAGCTTGAGATGATTTGGAAATTATAAAAGTTTGGATGAAAGATGAAACCTCAAGAATAGAGGGCTCACAAGCTGTGAAAATGAGATGAGCAGTGGGCTCCCAACTCAACCTTGGGGAACAAGGGTAGAAAGAAGAAAGGATCCCATGGAGATGGAAAAGAAGATACTGTCAAGTGTACAATGAGGATACGAAGCTTAGGGGAGGCAGAAGTTTCACAGAGAGAGTTATCAATCCTCTTAAGTGGTATAAAGAAATCCGGAAGAATGAGGACTGAAAAATGATCATTGAATTTGGTGATGAGAAGTGCCTAATGATAACTTTACCAGTAAAGATATTGGAAAGACATATTGCAATGAACTGGGAATTGCTGCACAGTGAATAAAGTGGAAACAGGGTAGAAGTTTCTTCTTTAAGAAGTTTAGGGGCTCACTCAGTATCCCCAACCAAAGTTCAAGATGGGGGGCACAAGTCAAAATTTAGGCCAGGTCATTTCTGTAGCTGTTTGATGGCAGAGCAGAAACCAGATATCTCTGTCCTAAGACCAGATCTAAGTCTTTTAGATAGTTACACTGACCAAAGTACCTTAAAAAGAAGTGCAATCTTTTACCACATTTTCCAATTTTCATGACAATCTGGACATGTTGCTAAGGGGAATTTTCCAAGCATATATTAAAACACACATACAATAAGGTTGAAGAGCTAAAACATTTAGGTGATTTACTTTAATGGGACCTGAACAGAACACAACAAACCAAAATAAATGATACCCTACTAATCCAAATGCGTTTTCAACTTAATGGAACCGAGTAGTCTTAGGAAGTAAAATTGAATGGACATGTTTTTAAACAGCACCCTACAGCAACATAATTCTGTCCTGTGATCTTTTTCAGTAATCAAGGTGCTTAGCTTATATTTAAGTCCTAAATTAAGGAAACAAAACACTTAGAGGTTCAATGTTTTTGATGCTTCTTGGGGGCCACAGAATTCTTCTCATCATAATGGTACTAAGTAAAAGAAAAACCCTGATTCTCATAGCATGTTCCAGGGACATAGAAAAACTGTATGTGTCTAGCTTCACGGGGAGTGGAGGGATGTAAAGCTGGCCATGAAGGCTGGAACCAGATAATGAAGGGCTTTATATATCATGCTAAGGAGTCTGGACTTTATCTTGTGGGTTAGCAGAGAGCTATTACAGACTTTTAAGTAAGGGATTATCATGATCAGATTTCTACTTTCTGGCAGCTACAGTGTGGAGGAGAACTTCAGGAGGACAAAGACTGGAGGCAAAGAGACTAGTTAGTAAGTCCTACTTACCCTCATTCTTTCCCTCTGACTCAAGACACGAAGATACCAATGCTTTGGAACCATTCTTGCTATGACCTTTCTTCCAAGGGGCTGCCTTTACTGGTCTGGGTTTCCATTCCTTCACATACTGACTACATGTGCTCCTATGCACCCATGTATTCACACATGCATGTACACACACACACACGTAGAGCACGGTATTCATTCTGATTCTTCCTAGGCAAGATCAAGTCTTCTTGTACAAAGGAAGTCACCCAGAAGTCATGTCAAGGAGCAAAGTGTATGTTATATGAATAAAGGATCCCTTGGCTGTCAGGAAGACATGGAAGGTCCATGGGGTTTGGTCAGGGGTAGAGATGGGGCCATGAGGATGAATGAAAATGATAGTCAAGCTGCTGACATGAATTTAATGTAAAATGCTTATATTTTCTATATCTTTACAGTGTATTTCTCATGGAATGCATGGAAAGTATGCAGAATTCTGAAAGGCAATTAAGAGAAAGGGATTGAAGAAGAGAGGGAATTACAAATGTATGTACACACAGTGGACAAGAAGGCTCAAGCGAAGAATCTTGTGCACTGATTGCCACACATTAGCTACAGAAAAGAGGACTAAGGAAAATGGAAACTCCCTTTCCCTAGAAAAACAAAATAGTAAATTTAAACGCAATAAAGTATTTTCAAATGATGATTCCAAAGCAAGTAAGTTTAAGGGAAAGAGTGATAGAAATGATCTATATATCTGATCTAATGATGCGAGTGTCTCTACGTTAATAACTGCAGGAGGACAACTAAATTACAGCAGTCCTTGTTAATAGCTGTAAGTCTTGGAAGGTAGGGAATAACGTAGCCTAAGTGGATTGCTAAAAGAGATTATACTTAATGGAAACTTTAACTAATACCCATGTGGTCTTTAATGCTGGAAGTATTGTCTGTGGAACATTCCTTTTTTTATCCCTTGGAAAACAAAGCAGTATCTGTGGCTTTTTTCCTCTTGTTATAATACAGGAGAGAGTGGAGATGATCTAACCTAAATAATGAGGTGGAAAATAAGCAGGACTACTTTTGTATATTGAATCACTAAGATATTCTTGAATGTTGTGAATTTGAAATATGACTATTCATCATAATGGTGCAACTCTTATTTTACAGGGAAACTGTTTGCATATGCGCAAACCATTTGGATATTTGTGCGCAAAATGAGGCTGCACAGAAAGCAATTGGTATCTATAGCTCCCCTTGTACTCCTGGGAGGAATGCGCAGGATCTATGTCTTATCCTGGTGATGTCTGTGAGGTCACAAGTGGGTTGGATGTATTGGGAAGGTACAAAATCAGAAAAGAGAACAGCCAACAATGAAGCTACTGGTGGGCATCGATGTCAGCGAGCTGATGGAGACAAGATAGCAAGAGCAAACCAGATTATGAGCAGTGCCGGGATTTAAAGGTACCTCTTTCACTGCTCAAACATTGAAAGCTGGATCAGCTGCGGTTCATGGTGTCAGAGCCTGATAACGCCCCTGTTCACATAAGGTAGAGCGCTAATCCTAATAGGGGTTGCTTCCAGATAGTTTATAAACTTAGTACTGCTTCCACCCCCTAACCTCAATAGCTGCGAGATGATGGGGATAAGCTGTTAGGTTTTAGAGTGTCAGTTCTTTGGGCCTGAAACATTTCTTTCTTCCTTCCTTTCCTTGTAAGGCCAGGACACTTAGTCTTACAAGTGTCTGTGCTAATTAAATGCAGGTCTAGTATGCCAAAAATGTTTTGAATGTAAAAGATTAACAAGAGAGCAAACTTTTGTGAAAGGAGGGAATTGAGACAGGAGAGGTCCCTCCTAGTTGGCATGGTTTTAAGGCGGAGGTAATCTTGAGGTCTTAGCAACATGAGCAGTGCAGTTTTTTTTTGTTTTTTTTTTTTTAAGAGACACTTGGCTCCAATGGGAAAGCATGAACAAAATATTTCAGGGACGAAGGCAACAACCACCCAGGAAGGCTCACCATGATCCTGGGTGACAGATGAGCTGTAAGTGGACTGTCTGAGTAAATGAGGGCAAGACTAAGGCCAGCCTACATTTGCTTCTTCTGGCGTGTTTCCTCTTGTTTTATTTTAAAGCTCACTATAAGGGGAACCCACTGACCATTTTGACCTTTCCTTCCAGGTTTGGCATTTGGAGGAATAAATCAGGATTAGTGCTGCCATTAAGCTTCAGATGTGGTATCTTTAAGACAAAAGTAAGACCATTACTGGCAGTTTTAGCACTTGGACAGGAACTGCATTGCTAATTTGGAATAGTAAGAATTAATCAGTAGGAGAAACTTGATGTTCCTGTGGACAACACCAAGCTCCCCAAATATTTTGAGTATTACTTGTTCAATCAGCTGGGCAGTGGGAGGTGAGGAAGGAGACGAAGATTTGTGTCTTGGTAACGTGCCAGCACTCAGACGTCGGCTAACCTTTTGAGAAGCAGAAAGTTTTTTGTTTTTTTTTTAATAAAAACATTTTAGCAGTGGTCAGACTGATGAACATATTTGGAGACACTGAAATGATGTAATAATGGCAACAATGTTATTTTTACAGCATTAGGAGAAAGGAGGACAACTACCAGCTGCCAAACCCATTGGTCACATTGATCCCTAATAAATCCTGGGTGAGCCTGTCCAATATTAGTCATAGGATTTAAGCCTGTGAATCTGTTAGGACTTAAGATACATTACTTTTAGTTGGGAGGGTAAGAGAAAATCTTCTGGCATCTGGTTAAAGGAAGGGTAATTTAGTATACTTTCTTAATGTTTTGAAAAGCTGTACTGAGGCAATATTCATTTTTTTGGATGAATGTGTTATATTCCCAAAAGAAAATGGCAACTTCTCATCAAGGAAATATGGGAGAGGTACACTTAAGGGAAGACAAAACTTTGTAAAGTCTTTCAGGTTTATTAAAACATAACAAAAAATGTGATATCATTTTCACATACACTGAATTCACATTTACTGACAAAGGCATCATACTTCCAACAAGTGTACTTGTCTTTTTCTAATATATTTTAAGCAATCACTCCTCACAACTCTAGTAGCAGTAGGTACTATTAATGTCCCTATTTTACGGTTGAGAAAGCTGCCATTTACTATTATTCAACAACTTAATATGGTTAGAAAGTTCATACAGCTGGTGAATTGCACAATTGGAATTCTGTATCAGGTCTCCAACACTTTAGAGCCCAAGATCCTGAATGCGAGGCTGAATTTTGGAGAATTACACCTCTTTGGAGGAAGCAGACCTGGCTATCTGGAACACAGGACTGAAGTGGAACAGATCTGGGTTCTTCTACTTACAGCTATGTGAATTGAGTGGGCTCTAAGCTTCATCTATGAAATGAAGATAATAGCTATTTCATAGAGCTTTTTGTCAGGATTAAATTATATAACATGGACACAATGTCCAGTGCACCTAAGTGCTTAGCACAGAATAATTGTTTTTATTGAAGAACAGCTATTGGAATATGCTTATTTGTTTCACTTACTCTTTGACCAGAATTTCCAAACGTGGGCCCTACTCCAGACCCACTAGTCATCATTTCTGGGAAGAGACCTCAAACAGGAACTGTCATTTCTCATCCCTTGTGATTTTTAGAATGAGGCTAGTTTGCGACACAATGCCTTTGAGCTTTTGATTTCTTTTCTCAACCTCCAACCAACCAATTATATAAGTCAGCGGTCCCCAACCTTTTTGACACCAGGGACCGGTTTCATGGAAGACAATTTTTCCGTGGAATGGGTGGGGAGGATGGTTTCAGGATGATTCAAGCACACGACATTTATTGTGCAGTCAAAACTCTTTGCTAATGATAATCTGTATTTGAGCCGCTCCCCAGTGCTAGCATCACCATCTCAGCTCCACCTCAGATCATCAGGTATTAGATTGTCATAAATAGCACACAACCTAGATCCCTCATATGTGCAGTTTACAGTAGGGCTTGTGCTCCCTTAAGAATCTAGTGTCTTTACTGATCTGACAGGAGGCGGAGCTAATGCAGTGATGGGGAGCCGCTGTAAATATACAGATGAAGCTTCGCTGGCTCACCTGTCACTCACCTCCTGCTGTGTGGCCCAGTTCCTAACAGGCTACAGACCGGTACTAGTCTGCGGCCCTGGGTTGGGGACCGCAGATATAAGTAGTTTGTTAAAGGCCACTCCATACCATTGCTCTCTATATCAGCCCTGAAAATTGTAAATCAGTCTTTATTTTCTTCTTGATCTATAAAGATAATTGATACTGTGCTTGCATGTCAGATAAGCTTCAGCTTTGGTTCTCTTTGGCACTGAATTCTAATTGGTTCAAAGTACACATCTAGGGGAAAGAATGTCTGAGTCATTCCCAATGAAATTGTTTTTCTTAAACAGGTGATGTGCTAAGACCCAGAAAGCAAAGCTGCTACAGATCCCCCCTTCCCAATTATCTGACAATCTTTTAAAAGTCAATTCAGAATACACCTATTCCAGAAATTGTCTTTGACTAATTGCACTTGATTTCGTTCAATTCCACATTGCTTCCAGAATTTCAGTTGTGAGTCTATAAAACTACTTGGCTCTTGGTTTTATGATAAAAGTTCTTAATAATTGTAGTTTAATATCTTTCTTCAACCAGACTATGTATTCCTTAAAGGTGGGAACCATGTCTGCCATATATTAAATGTGGATGAAAAATACAAAAGAAATAGAAGACATGGTCCTTACCCTCAAGGAGTAGGCATGCCAGCTGAAGAGGGATGCTCATCTATAACTCTTAAGCAATGTTTGCCATGTAACAAGATGCAAATAATAGTGCTCTGGATAGTCCATGAACCCAGCAGGCAAATGACATACTAAATTCAGGATTGTCATCAGCTTCCTAAGGAGCTTCATGTATGAGGTTCACATAATGTTTGCTCTCTTGGAGAGCAAAGCAAATTACTATAAAGGTTTGGAGAAAATCAAAATGACATTTTCTTTTATATAATATCTCTGTCTAGAAGTTGTTCTCAAAGTCTGTTACATGAACATATGATGTTTGATCCAGCATTTTTCAACTATGAGTTGTGATTTATTACTAGGTCAGGAAATTTATTTAGGGAGCAAGATCATTATTTTTATAATATGAAACAGAATAGAAAATATCAGAGACAGTACACTTAATAAAAAGTGATTTTATGAAAATTGTTATTTTCTGTATGTGTACTAGCTCATAATGTAGAATGTATTTCTTACTATGACTTACAGTCAAAAAGAGTTTGAGAAACAATGCATCTAGTCAACATTCAGAAAACAAAACAGATAGTTTTAGCAAGACTATAGAAAACCTCGATGCTTGCAACATGTTTTCCCTTTGAAGAGAATGACCTCATTTTGTGTTAACACTTTCCTTGCTAAGTTCAAAAGTAATCATGGAGGGAAATATATTACCAATGTTATTGACAAAATTGTATTAAAAAACTAGCTTAGACAGATGGCCACTGTGGGCTGCCTAATACATCACACCAGAAGTATCAGGGGTACATTTCAACCAGTTGCATGCAGAACTAAGTCCTTACAGATCTTATCTGGGTCAGCACTGCTCCAATAGGCTTATCACATGACAGATCCTGTGGACCAGGCGATCCAAAAGAAAAAGAACTCAGAAGCATTCCTTTGCCCAAACTCATCAGTAAGGCATTTCATATCTCCTCTCCAAATGGGGAGGAAGTGACAGTGTAAGTGAGAGAAGTCTAAATGACCGAACTGGATGAGTGAGGACAGATGTGGAATAGAGGCCCGGAATGTTCTTTTAGTAGAAGTCTAGTAGAGTGCTAGTACTCTAGTACTCTAGTAAAGGGCTCTTCTAGTAGAAGTCCCTCATGGGAGCACAAAGACATG
Source organism: Avahi laniger (assembly GCA_963575035.1). NCBI lineage: Eukaryota > Metazoa > Chordata > Mammalia > Primates > Indriidae > Avahi > Avahi laniger. Next base: position 87,426 of record CAUYSK010026018.1, read on the forward strand.
GGAAAATAAATCCTGTGAATTCACCTATGCATAGTCTCTTCTTTCAGAAAGTAGCATTTGAACAATCACAACCTTCCCCAATTTACCTTCATGGTTTGAGAGCTATATTGTCAGGTGAGGCATGGCAAATCTATTGGGGGAAATAAATAATAGCTTATTAAGATAGCCCTATCCCCACTGCATATGAACTATTTTTTCTTTGTATATCCTCCTGGGACCTCTGTGGGCAATTAAACATTAGTACCCAGAAGATATACCTTCTCCACACATGCCTAGACTCCCCCATACAAGCACAGTCACAAAGAGTAATACAATGACATGTGTGCAGGCAGGATGTATCAATAGCAGGTTCTTCATGATGCCCTACTTGGGGCCAAGACCTACTTGCATTACTCACTCTGGATATTTTTTTATATAGTCCATGCTCTGTGGTTTAAAGATATTGTTGAAAATGTCAAGAAAACCTGCAGGTACCCCTATGATTAACAATGATAAGAAAAAGAGGGGGACGGGCACAGTGGCTCATGCCTACAATTCTAGCACTCTGGGAGGCCGAGATGGGAGGATCACTTGACGTTAGGAGTTCGAGACCAACCTGAGCAAGAGCGAGACCCCGTCTCTACTAAAAATAGAGAGAAATTGGCTGGACAACCAAAAATATATAGAAAAAATTATCTGGGCATGGCGGCACATGCCTGCAGTCCCAGCTAGTTGGGAAGCTGAAGCAGAAGGATTGCTTGAGCCCAGGAGTTTGAGGTTGCTGTGAGCTAGGCCAATGCCATGGCACTCTAGCCCAGGCTACAGCGTGAGAATGTGTATAAAAAAAAAAAAAAAAAAAAAGAAAAGAAAAACAAGGAGCATTTATGTTTATCTATAGCATAGAAAATAAAGCTATTGGAGAAACTGGACAGCAATGTAAGTGTGAAATGTCTTATAGAAGAGCATAGTATTGGAATGATCACCACATATGGCCTGAAGAAATAGAAGGATAAACTGATGAAATTCTATGCTGAAAATGATGAGAAGAAGTTAATGAATAATAAAATAATGCTGCATAAAGCTAAAAACAAAGATCTATTATAGATCATATTGAAAGAGTGGATCTGTCATCATAGCTGTGAACACATGCCACAGAATGGTAGGCCGATCATGAAACAAGAAATAAATCTATCACAATGAACAGAAAATTGAAGAGAACTTTGAATATTCAGCAGAAATTTAAGAAAAGACATGAGATTAAATTTTTGATAATTTCTTTATGATAAAACATCTGCTGATCATGAAACAGAAGAGAAATTCATTGATGAGTTTGCCAGGCTCAACATTGATAAAAATCTGATGCCAGAACAAATCTCCAATGCTGATGAAACATCACTGTTTTGGTATTGCTGCCTCAGAAAGACACTAACTATAGCTGATGAGAAAACTCCCTATGGCAATTAAAGATGCCAAGGACAGAATAACTGAGCTGGGATGTGCTAATGCAGCAGGCATGCACAAGTATAAACTTGCTGTGATAGGCAAAAGCTTGCATCCTAGTCAAGAAATGAATTTCCTACCAGTCTATTATTATGCTAACAAAAAGTCATAGCTGCCAGAGATATCTTTTAAATTCTTTTTATTTTTAATAATTATGGGTACACAATAGTTGTGTATTTTTGTAGTATATATGTGATATTTTGATACGGGCATACAATGTAAATTAATCAATCAAGATAATTGGGGTATCCATCACTTCAGGCATTTAACATTTTTTGTGTTAGGAACATTCCAATTTCACTATTTTAGTTATTTTAACGTATACTCTAACTTATTGTTGATTATAGTCACTTTGTTATGCTATCAAATATTGTTCATTCTATATAAACATCTAACTATATTTTTTCACCCATTAATTATCTCTTGCCCTGCTAGTCTTCTTAGCCTCTGGTAATCACCATTCTGCTGTTTGTCTCCTTAAGACCAATGCGTTTTCAATATTTAGCTTCCACATATGAATAAGAATGTACAAACTTTGTCTTTCTGTGCTTGTATTATTTCCCTTAAAGTAATGTCCTCCAGCTCCATCCATGTTGTTGGAAATGGCAGGATTTGATTCTTTCTTGTGGCTATATAATATTTCATTTTGTATATACACCACAATTTCTTTACTCATTCATCCATTGGTGGACACTTAGGTTGGTTCCATATCTTGGCTATTGTGAATAGTGCTACAATAAACATGGGAATGTAGATATCTTTTCAATATACTGAATTTCCATCCTTCAGATATATAATCAGTAGTGGGATTACTGGGTCTTACGTTAGCTCTATATCCAGTTTTTTGAGGAAACTCTATACTGTTTCTCATAGTGGTTGCACTAATTTACATTCCCACCAACAGTGTTCCACTTTCTCCACATCCTCACCAGCATTCACCATTGCCTTTTTCATAAAAACCATTTTAACTGGGTGAGATGATATCTCATCATAGTTTTGATTTGCATTTCTCTGATGCAAATTTCTGATTTGCATTTATTTGATTTGCATTTCTCTGATGCAAATCTCTGATTTGCATTTATTTGATTTGCATTTCTCTGACTACTGATGTTGAACATTTTTTCATACACCTGTTGGCCATTTGTATGCTTTCTTTTGAGAAATGTCTATTCAGATCCTTTGCTCATTTCTTAATTGGATTCTTTGATATTTTCCTATCAAGTTGTTAGAGCTCCTTATATATTCTAGTTATTAATCCCTTGTCAGACAGGCAGTTGGCAAATATTTTCTTCCATTCTGTGGGTTGTTCTTTCCTTTATTGATTGTTTTCTTTGCTGTACAGAAGTTTTTTAGCTTTATTGATCTCATTTGTCCAATTTGCTTTGGTTGCCTATGTTTTGGGGGTATTACTCAAGAAGTCCTTGCCCAAAAGGCAATTGCAGCAAAACAAAAATAAATGGAATTTGATTAAATTAAAAAGCTTCTTCACAGCCAAGATAATAATCAATAGAGCAAATAGACAACCTATGGAATGGGAGAAAATATTCACAAACTATACATCCAATAAAGGGCTAATATCCAGAATCTACAAATAAGTCAAACAAATCAGCAAGAAAAAAAAAGAAAAAAAAAACGAAAAAAAAAAAACAACCCCATTAAAAAGTGCACATGAAAAGAAGCTTTTTAAAAGAAAATAGACAAATGGCCAACAAACATGAAAAAATGCTCAACATCACTAATCATCAGGGAAATGCAAATTAAAATCACAATGAGCTATCACCTTACCCCTGTCAGAATGGCTATTATTAAAAAATCAAAAAACGATAGATGCTATTGTGGATACAGAGAGATAGGAAACTTATTCACTGTTGGTGGGACTGCAAATTAGTACAACCTCCATGGAAAACAGCATGGAGATTTCTCAAAGAACTAAAAATAGACCTACTATTCGATTCAGCAATCCCGCCACTAAGTATCTACCCAAAGGAAAATAAGTCGTTTTATCAAAAAGACATCTGCACTTGAATGTTTATTACAGCACAATTCAAATTGCAAAGATGTGGAATCAACCTAAGTGTTCATCAATTCATGAGTGGATTAAAAACGTTCGGTGTATATATACCATGGAGCACTATGCATCCATAAAAAGAGGTGAATTAATGTTTCTTGCATCAATTTGGATGGAACTGGAGACCATTACCCTAAGTGAAGTATCTCAAGAATGGAAAAACAACATTACATGTACTCTCTAATAATTTGGAACTAATCAATGTGCCCACATGGACACAGAGAGAAGTCATTGGAAATCAAGAAGTGGGCAGGAGAGGGAAAGGAGGGGTAAAAACCTACTATGACAGGTACAATGAACACTATTTGTGTGATGGACACACTAATAGTCCTAACTTAAGCACTGTAAAGCTATTCACATAGCAAAAACATTTATACCTCCTTAATATTTTGAAATAATAAAATAGAGGAAAATAAAAAAGAAATTTTTGCCTATGGCAATGCTCTGAAGCATTTCTCAATGTTTTCTGTTAATAGTTTCATAGTTTCAGGTCTTAGATTTAAGTCTTTAATCTATTTTGATTTTTTTTTTGTATATGGAAAGAGATAAGGGTCTAGTTTCATTCTTCTGCATATGAATATCCAGTTTTCCCAGCACCATTTATTGAAAAGACCTTTCCCCACTGTATGTTCTTGGCACCTTTGTCAAAGATAAGTTTACTATAGATGTGTGGGTTTATTTCTGAGTCCTCTATTCTATCTATGGTTTTGTTTTCATACCAGTACCATACTATTTTGGTACTTGAAATATACACTTTGTAGTATATTCTGAAATCAGGAAATGTGATTCCTCCAGTTTTGTTCTTTTTACTCAGGATGGCTTTGGCTATTCTGGGTCTTTTGTGGCTCCATATAAATTTTAGGATTTTTTTTCTATTTTCATGAAAAATGTCATTGGTATTTTGTTGGGGATTGCACTGAATCTGTAAATCGCTTTGGGTAGTGTGGACATTTTAACAATATTGATTTCTCCAATCCATGAACATGAAATATCTTTCCATTTGTTGTGTATGTGTCCTTTTCAAATTCTTTCATCAATGTTTTATAGTTTTCATTATAGAGATCTTTCACTTCTTTGGTTAAGTTTATTCCTACGTATTTTATTTTATTTGTAGCTATTGCAAATGGGATTACTTTCTTGGTTTCTTTTCAGATTGTTTACTGTTGGCATATAGAAATGCTACTGATATTTGTATGTTGATTTTGTATCCTGCAACTTGACTGAATTTGTTTATCAGTTCTAATAGTTTTTGGGTGAAGTCTTTAGGTTTCTCTGGATAGAAGATCATATCGCCTGCAAACAAGGATAATTTGACTTCTTTCTTTCCAATTCTAATATCCTTTATTTCTTTCTCTTGTCTGATTGCTCTAGCTAGAACTTTCAGTACTATGTTGAATAACAGTGGTGAAAGTGGGCATCCTTATTTTATTATAGATCTCAGAGGAAAGGCTTTCAGCTATTCCCCATTCAGTATGATACTAGCTGTGGGTCTGTCATATATTTGGCTTTTATCATGTTGAGGTAAGTTCCTTCTATACCAAGTTCTTTTGAGAATTTGTATCATGAAGGGATGTTGAATTTTACTGAATGCCTTTTCAGCATCAACTGAAATGATCATGTGGTTTTTGCCCTTTTTGCTGATGTGATGTATCGCATTGATTTGTGTATGTTGAACCATCCTTGCATCCCTGGGATGAATCCCACAGATCATGATGAATAATCTTTTTAATGTGTCGTTAAATTCAGTTCGGTAGTATTTTTTGAGGATTTTTGCATCTACGTTTGTGAGAGATATTGGCCTATAATTTCCTTTTTTTCTTGTGTCTTTGTCTGGTTTTGATATCAGGGTTATACAGAGCTCATAGAATGAGTTTGGGAATATCCCTTCCACTCCCATTTTTTGGAATAGTTTAAGCAGGATTGGTATTAGTTCTTCTTTGAGTGCTTGGTAGAATTCAGCAGGGAAGCCATTGGGTCTTGAGCTTTTCTTTGATGGGAGACTTTTTATTATTGCTTCTATTTCGTTACTTGTTATCGGTTTATTTAAGTTTTGAATTTCTTCCTGGTTCAATCTTGGTAGGTTGTACGTGTCCAGGAATTTATCCCTTTCTTCTAGGGATAATTTCTTCTCCCTTTTTACAACTTATTGGCATATGGTTGCTCATAGTAGTCTCTAGTGATACTTTGGATTTCTGCAGTATCATTTGTCATGTCTCCTTTTTTATCCCTTCTAGTTCTTTGAGATGCATTGTTGGATTGTTTATTTGAAGCTTTTCTACTTTTTGCTATGGGCACTTATTGCTATAAACTTTCCTCTTATTATCACTGTTGCTTTGTCCCATAGGATACATATGTCATGTTTTCATTTTTATTTCTTTTAGGAAATTTTAAAATTTCTTTCTTAATCTCTTCATTGACCCACTGGTTGTTCAGGATCATATTATTTAATTTCCATGTGTTTGTATATTTTCCATTGTTACTTTTGTTATAGAGTTCTACTTTTATTCTATTGTGGTCAGAGAAATTACTTGGCTTGGTTTCAATTTTTTTGATTTTTTTGAGACAGTTTTGTGCCCTACATATGGTCAGTCATTGAGAATGATCCATGAGCTGAGGAGAAGAATGTGAATTCTGCAGCTGTTAGATGAAACATTCTGTAAATATCTATTATATTAATTTGGTCTATAGTGCAGATTAAATCCAATATTTCATTGTAGATTTTCTGTCTGGATGATCCGTCCAATGCTGAAAGTGGAGTGTTGAGGTCTCCAGCTATTATTGTATTGGGATCTGTCTCTCTCTTTAGCTTTGATAATGTTTGCTTTATATATCTGAATGATCCAGTGTTGGGTGCATACATATTTAGAATTGTTATATCCTCTTGCTGAGTTGATCCCCTTATCATTATATAATGATCTTCTTTGTCTCTTTTTACAGTATTTTTCTTGAAATGTATTTTATCTGATAGAAATATAGTTACTCATGCTCTTTTTTGGTTTCCATTTGCATGGAATATCTTTTCCTATGCTTTTATGTTCAGTCTATCTGTGTCTTTATAGGTGAAATGTGTTTCTTGAAGACAACATATGATTAGCTCTTTTTTTTTTTATCCCTTCAGCCACTGTATGTCTTTTGATTGGAGAGTTTAGTTCATTCACATTCAATTTAATTGTTGATAGGTAAGGACTTATTACTGTCATGTTGTTATTTGATTTCTGGTTGTTTTATGGTCCTCTCTTCCTTCCTTCCTGTCTTCCTTTGTTAAAAATGATTTTTTTGGGTACTGTGTTTCAATTTCTTGTTTTTCATTTTTTGTATGTCTGGTATAGATTTTGAGGTTACTATGGAGCTTGCAAAAACATTTTATAACCAATTATTTTAAACATATGACAAGTCTGCTTATAAACACATAAATAAGCAAGCAAAGAGAAATGTAACAGAAATTGTACCCTTTAACTCCATCCTTCCCCACCATTTAACGTTTTGTTTTTTCCATCCATATCTTTTTATACAATCTATCTCTCAACAAACTGTTGTTACTTTTGATAGGTTTGTCTTTTAGTCTCCCTACTAAAGATATAAGTGGTTTATACACTGCAATTACTGCAACGGAGTATTCTGTAATTTGCGTCCTCACTGTTACCAGTGACTTGTACCTTTAGAACATTTTTTATTGTTCATTAATATTCTTTTCTTGAAGGATTGAAGAACTCCTTTTAGCATTTCTTGTAGGTGTTGTAGGTTCTCGTACCTATATTTCCTACATTTTTTGTAGGTTCTTGTCTGGTGTTGATGAAATCTCTCAGCTTTTATTTGTCTGAGAAATTCTTTATTTCTCCTTCATAGTTGAAGGATATTTTTGCAGGATATAATATTCTAGGGTTAAGGTTTTTTTCCTTTATCACTTTGAATATGTCCTGCCACTCTCTCCTGACCTGTAATGTTTCCACTGAGAAGTCTGTTGCCAGATGTATTGGAGCTTCATTATAAGTTATTTATTTTTTTTCTTGCTTCCCTTAGGACCTTTTCTTTATTTGTGACTTTTGGGACTTTGATTATTAAATGCCTGGAGGTAGCCTTGTTTGGGTTAAATATGCTTGGTGTTCTATTATCTTCTTGTACCTGAATATTGATATATTTCTCTAGGTTTGGAAAGTTCTCTTTTATTATTTCTTTGAATAAGCTTTCTACCCCAATCTATCTCTCTACCTCCTATTTAAGGCCAATAACTCTTAGATTTACTGTTTTGAGCCTATTTTCTAGATATCATAGGTATGCTTCATTCTTTTTTTTTTTTTCCAGACAAAGCTTGTTTTATTCAAATGATTCAGCTGTTATGACCCAGGCCGCTATGTACAGGCAAGAGGGGGGAGTTTTACTTTTTGATCTCTTCCTCTTTGGACAGAGTCTTGATGATCTCCTCCTTCTTGTTCTGGAGGCGCTTTTCACGGCACTTGTGTGCTTCCTTGGTCTTAGATTTGCGGGCCTCAGCCTGGTCAGCCAGGAGCTTCTTGCGGGCCTTGTCTGCCTTCAGCTTGGGGATGTGTTCCATGAGAATCCGCTTGTTTTTGAATACATTCCCCTTCACCTTCAGGTACAGGCAGTGATACATGTGGCGGTCAATCTTCTTCGACTCACAGTATCTCCTCAGCAGCCAACGCAGAATCTTTATCCTCTGCATCCAGATTACCTTCTCAGGCATCGAGCATTGGCTGTACCCTTTTGCTTACCTATGCCCATATGCCTGCCCTTCCGGCGGGCCAAGGTGTTTTTCCGGCATCAAGCTCGAGAATGGACAGTCACGGGCTTGCGGATGATCAGCCCGTCTTTGATCAGCTTCCGGATCTGCTGACCTGGGAAAGTACAATGCACCTGGTCAGTCAGTTGGGGCCCAGCCACACCCTAGAGTCCAAACACGACAGGCCACAGACATCGCTCACGTTAGTGCTCTCAAAAATGACAAAAGTACTGAAACCTCTGTTTATCTCTTGCCTTCTAAAAAACATTTCTACTTTTTATTTTGAGATGGAGGTCTTGCAATGTTGCCCAAACTGGTCTCAAACTCCTAGGCTCAAGTGATTCCCCCCACCTCAACAGCTAGGACTACAGGCATGGGCCACCACATCCAGCCATTTCTGCCTTTCAAATGTATTATAACACACTCCAAAGAATGAGCCTAATAATAATGACCCCTCCACTTTACAGGTCCTCTGAATTATGAGCTTTCCTAGGTTTGTAAAAAGTCAACACAATTGTGTTATTGTTCATCTGACGCAGGACAAGGGAAAGGACAGGGTGGAGAAGAGAAAGAAATCCCAAGTACTCACGGGAGTTGGCGTTGGCGATTTCATTAGTCTCATTGGGGTCCAACCAGACTTTCTTTTTGCCACAGCGGAGGACACTAGAGGCAAGCCTCTTCTGAAGCCTGAGCATACTGGACACACAGAAAACACTATCAGACCATGGAAGTCACTCCTCGGCATCAATGAGCATTCCCACCAGGACCTGCCTGCCCTCTAAAGTCTTCTAATGTTGTGAGTTGTAACATATGAGAAAGTGGACAAAGTATGTACGTGCACTTACTATTACGGGCAAACACACCATCTTCCCCTCAAGACTTCTGCCACTCATATTACAGCTCTCAAATGAAAATTTTTCCTAAACATAATCTTTGTTAAAGCCCTGCGCGGTGCGCAGCTGGCCATCCTGGGATTAGACTTGAAAGTCTAAGTTGCGCCTTAACTCTTTGAGTTTGTTTTCTCCTCCAGAAAATGAGGTTAAAGACTTAACTGAGATGAAGAGAGTTTATGCCATTTCTGGTATTCAGCTGTAAAAACAGTGTCTGAAGTATTCGAAGCCAGTGGATCCCATTTCTAGTCTAGGAATGCAAGCAAGTTCCTCTGCTTTTCGGGCTCATTTCCTCGTTTTAACATAGTAATAAACTAACTTCGCCCATTCTTAGAAATTTTTCTTACGAGTGACCAACGGAGTGGAAGGCGTCAGAGTTAAATAGAGATCGCCTCACTCCCGGCAGGCAGAGGCCTGGGGCCTACGCTAGGCTTGTCCTACGTCACATGAAAGCAGAGGGCTGCTAGGCTCCGGGTGCGCCCAGCAAGTAAGGGTGGCCACGGCTCAGTCCCCGCCGCTGCCTTTGCTCTACCCACGTTTGTCGCCCCAGACACTTGTGGGGCGCGGCGCCTACCAGGTCAGCCCTTTCCTCGTCTCGAGTTCCCGCGACGCTCCCCCACCCGGGTTCTGTAGAGGCCGGGGCCTAGTGTGCTCCGGCCTACCGCGGGCTTCTCGACCGGCCGCTTTAGGATGGCCCGCATTTCGTCTCCCCCACCCGGGGCTACGGTAAGAAGTCCCACCGTCCCCCGCTAGTACAGATCAGCCCAGATTGGAGACCCGCGCGCCCTCACCTCATGGCTCCGGGCGCACTAGCGAAAGGAAAGATCTGGCTCTGGCCCGGCTCCTCCCATCATCTGCGAAGGGGAGAGCCCAAACCCCGCTGCACTTTCGTTCATATTCCTGTCCGGTTCTTTCATCTTCCGACACCCCAAACTCACTTATATCCTCCGTAAAGACCTGGTGTAATAGAGGCCTCATATCTGAACTCGGTTTTAAACTTAAGAACATGGAAAATATACCCCCTTTCGTAGGGCAGAGTGGTATAGTCCGACTTCCTAATAGACATGCGCAGCAAGGGCGCTTGATCACGTGGGTATTGGGTAGCCGGAAGTCACGGCGGATTGCGTAGGCGGGATATAGGGATTTTTTGCCGCACGGGCCTGCTGTTTGCCGGCGTCCAGAGTTTTGGAGGGCGTATTATTGGTTGGGGGGATAAGTTAGCGAAAGAAACTAGAGAGAACAATGACGGTATATTTCAGACAAAGGCAACCTCTTATTCAGTCTTGTGGTAGATTGGGAGCCCCTGGAATGCTGAATAGATCAGAAAACGGTAGTTTGGTATTTTTGCCCCCCTACTGGTCCTTAATCTCTTGGTGCCTCAGTTCCCGTCTCTGTAAAGTGTACCTAATCTTTTACAGAGATACACTAAATGTGCCTAATATTTTCGTCAGCCAGTTGTGAAGATCTCATGAATTAACATTTGCAGTTAGCAAAGGAAGGCATTAAGACGGCATGCTCAGCCAGGCTCAGTGGCTCATGCTCGTACTCCTAGCGTTTTAGCAGCGGGAGGCAGGAGGATCACTTGAGGAGTTTTGAGACCAGCCTAGGCAATATAGCGAGACCCCGTCTCTATAGAAAACTTAGCCAGACCTGTCGGCATGTGCCTGTAGTCCTAGATACTGGGGAGGCTGAGGCAGGAGGATTGCTTGATCCCAGGAGTCTTAGGCTGCAGAGAGTTAAAATCGTACCACTGCACTCCAGCCTGGGCGACAGCGGGAGACCCTGTCTGTTTAAAAAAAAAAAAAGCAAGCCCTTTAAGGGCAGGAGCCAGTCTTCTGTTTGGCTTACAACTAACTGTACTGCCCCTGGCGTGGAGCCTCACACATAGTACACACCTGAAAAGTACTGCATTAGCTGAATGAATGGTTGCAGAAAGTTAAAAAAAAAATAAGTTGAATGGCAGGACCACCTATTCAACTTTTCCTAGTGATCTGGAACACCCAGTGAAAAACCCAAGGAGAGCATTCTAGGGTTCAAGAAGTTTAGATCTGAGTTCTGGCTCCAACTGTTGATTGGTTCCCGCTGATCACCCCATCTCTTTCATTTGAACTTCCCTGGCTGAGAAAGTCAAAGAAGGAGAAAGGGAAGCAACATTTATGCCATTTCCTCACAACACAATTAATGTCATCCTCGTTTTACAGCTGAGGTAACAGATTGAGAACTCAGATCGTCCTGATTACAAAGCCCATGCTTTCCCTGTCATGTCAGACTCTCTTGTCCCCAAGGGGCAGGTGGGAACCCTGCTCAGGGTTGGAATTCTTCATGGAACAATTCTAATGAGCTTCATCCTCACCCACTGCTCCTCCTTCCCCAAGGTGATGTAATCAGAGAAATGACCTGGGCTGGCATTCACTTATCAGAATCCAGGGTGAGGAGGAATCCCATAGTTTCCCAGCAGAATGCAGCAAGCTGGCCTTATTTTAGGGTCACTTGACCTGGGCAAGTCTTCTCCATTCTATTTCTCATCTGCCCTCTTTGTGGAGCAGGGGAAGGGGTAGAGTTGAGAGGCAATAAGTCCTCCTGTTGTGACTGACCACTGCAATTTACAGCTTCTCCAAACACACCAGCAATCCATCATTTAATTCTTCCTCATCCTTCCAATAATCCCAGGTGACAAAAAACAGCACAGTACCAGCAAATCCATTTTATAGGAGAGGAAACTGAGGATCAGAGAGGTGTAGTGATTTGTCCAGGGCCACACAACCAGAAAGAACCTGAGCCAAACGGGCATCAAGGTCTCTTGCCAGAATCCCATATTCCGCTTCTCTCCACCAATTCTGGCGGTGGGTGGAGTCCAGGCCTTGGATATTTGTCTCCAAATCAAGGATATAGGTAGAGCAATTCTAGGTCAAAGGTCACGAGATCTGATTTTACCAATCTCTCTTCTCTCTGCTCCCTATTTTTTCCTCATGTTTCCTTTGTCTTCCAAGGAATGGGGAACCTCACCCAGCTCCACTCCTGGCCTTTCGGAAGAGCCTGGGGGATCCTAGCGACTGATTAGGGCAGGACTCCTGGGTCCCTGGGATTCTTTCGCTATCTCTGTTGGGATCTCCCCTAGGGCATCCTCCCTGTCCCGGCCTCAGCCTGCCATGTTGGAGGGGGAAGGGCCTTTCCGTTTGGTTCACGGCAGCCTGGACCCCACACTGGGGAGAAAGGGGTTAAAGCTGGGTTCCAGGATCACCGGGACCGGGAAGTTTCGGTGGCCCAAGCAGGAGTGGGTTGGGGAGACTCGCTGGAAGAGCGGTTTGGTACGGAAAGGGGGGTGGTGCCAGCCGTGCCAATCCGCGCTTCACCCCCAGCAGCGCTCGGCATCTACTGATGGACCGCCCCCCACTCCACCCCCGAGCCCCTTGGCCGATTTAGCCCAGCCGGGTCCCAGCAGGCCGCCTTCACCCTAGGCCAGTCAGAAGCCAACCATCGCCTCCCCTCAAGAGCCGGGAGAGGATCGCCTTGCCATGGCCACCCTCCCATTGTGTGTGCGGAGCCGGCGGAGGGGCTGCGAGGGGCGGGGCCGGGGCGGGTGGAGGGAGGGCATGAGGGAGGGGCGGGGGGAGCGGAGGGGGAGGGGGGAGATGCTGAACCTTCCGCGGAGGCAGCGCCGGCGGCGGTGGCAGTGGCCTGAGCGGGAGGAGGGAGGGAAGGCAGGAAGCCGGCAGCCGAAGGCCGGGCTGTCTGGCCGGACCGGGTACTGGCTGCGCTGCGCTGCTCTCGGCTCCGACGGCCTCTCCCCTGCGCTGAGGGCGCCCGGGCCGGCGGCCGGAGGGGAGGCTCCTCTCCATGGTCCAGAAGACCAGCATGTCCCGGGGCCCTTACCCACCCTCCCAGGAGATCCCCATGGAGGTCTTCGACCCCAGCCCACAGGTGAGGCGTGGTGGATGGGGCCGAGGGAAGGGGGCCGAACGCAGAAATTGTTGGGGTCGGCTCGAGGGGCGCCGGGGAGGAAGGGGTTATATGCCCGGCGTGGAGGGGAGAGGGGTGCCTGCGCGCCCCCCATCCTCGCGGGTTAATGATTGATGGGTGCTTGGCCCGGAGTTGGGCTGCGGTGCTGCTGAGCCGGGAGCGGGTGGGTGGGCCGCCTGTCACCCTCGCCTCGTAGCCTCCCGGGTGTCAGGGTCCCTGCTGCTGGGGTACTGGCTCCAGTGGGCTGAGAGTGGGGTGCTGGCAAGGGGGATCGGGCCTTGAGAAGGGGAGGTTGAGGGAGTCTAGAAAGCGAGCCAGGCAAGAGGGGCGACGCAGAGCACGCTTGGGGGCGCCGGGCGGGTGTGGGTGGGGTGGGGGTGGCACTGGGAGATGGCCGAGGCGATGGTCAGAGGGCGGTGCCAACAGGCCTTCTAGGCTGCAGACGCTGGCTCTCTAGGGTGGGGAAAGGGCCAGCCCGGGGCCAGGTCCCCCTCCCAGCCCTCTCAGCTCCATCCCTATCTTGGACCAGCTCCCTTCCCCCCACACCCACGTTGGCTTACCCCGCTCTCCCTCTCCCCTGCCGCCTCAAAAAAACGCCTCCAAAGTTTGGAAAGTTGGATGGATGCCAACTCAGTGTCCGGAGGGGAAAAAACGGTCTTACCTTGGGGAGGGGTCTGCCGCCCCGCCCCCACTCACACACGTTTCCTATGTCCCTAGGTTACCCGAAAGAAAGGGCATTCTTGGGCTTGGTGGGTTCCCATGGGGTGACCAGCAAGGTGTGGGGTGGTCGTGTCCAGGGGATTTCTGTGGGACTGTCCTTCTCCAAGGATAGCATTAACTCTTCTATTGCTGGGGTCAGCCTGGAGCAACTGTAACCACCATGACAGTGTGGTCCATGGGTGTGTAGAGTGTCAGGTCAGACCTAAAAATACCTTCTTTCTCCACCCCAGGCCCCTTGGAGCCTGGAGGCAGCTGACCGGGGCCTTCCTTTCAGCTGTCCCCTGTCCCTCTGAGCGTCACTCCCTTTGCCCAGTCTGGGGGGGGGGTGGGAGTGGTGGTGTGAAACAGTCTGGGGCTCACTGGGGGATCTTCTTAGGTTTATAGGGAGCCTCAAAACTAGAGTTTGGGTGTATGTCTAGTTCGAGAGATGGGGAGGGGAGGGAGGATCCTCGAAGGGTCCCCAGGTCTCTCCCATTGTCCATCCTCCTTAGGTCCCAAGAGCCAGAGCCCCCCAGGCTGGTCATGGCTCACCTGGGTTCTTTGGCCAAAGAAAGTCTAGGATGGAGGCTGGGTGCAGTGATTGGAGGTCTGAACCCTCAATCACTCTCCCATTCTGGACCGGGCTGGGCCAAGTCCGTGTTTGGCAGCTGGGGAGGATAAGAAGCAGCCCCTTTTTACAGGAGGCCTGGAAATACCTGAAGCTCTTAACCTGAATGTGTGGCTGCCTCAGCGGTCAGGCGGTATCCACTCCACCCAAGCGAAGAGCCAGCCTATCCCCCAGGGACCTGTGGGGCTGTGTCCTAGGCTGCGCGTGGGGTGGGGCCAAGGGCTTTTAGATTGACGTAGCCTGGTGGGTACCATGGGGACAGGCGTGGGCAGTGGCAGCTGGGGGTAGAGGGTGGAAGCATGATCCCTCCTGCCCCCTTAGGGAGGGATGTGGCCACTGTGATTGTGAGGAGGGGGGCTGAGAAAAAGTCCTGCCAGGGCAGGAGTGAGGGTGGGGAGCAAAATCAGACCCATGACGCGAGGCTAGGATTGGGGTTGGATGTTTGCTTTCCAAATCATTGCCCCCATTCCCTCCCCAGAAAGCTAGCTTTGGGACTCCAAGAGCTCAGAGCTGCTACCCCTCCCTACTCTGAAAAGCCAAGGGAAGAGTTGGGTGCAGGGGAGAAGCCAAGCTGGGCCCTGGGTTTCCAGTTCCTCCTCCCTGGGAGCCACGGGGCGGGGCGGGCACACTCAGCCCCCTTCTGCTCCAGCTGAGGGGGAGGGGGAGGCGGACTTTCCCCGCTCTCCGCCCCCCAGCACTGCAGACAGCCTCTCCCTTCCTTGGAGGCCTCTGCAGCCTGCCCAGCATCTTAATTAGCTTTGCTGCTAACGAGCCTTCCGCTCTCAGCGCCTCTCCCTTCCCAGCCTCTCTGGCTTGGTTTGGGGGTTTCCGTGTGGGCCTCCTAGGGCTCTCTTACGCTGTTCCCCACTCCTGGCTGTGGTATGGGCCCTCTCTGTGAAGATGGGAGACCCTCCCTCCCCTCGGGCTGTACCACCTCCAGAAGGAGATGCAGGGGTGTGGGGGTGGGGCTGTTTGGCTGAGGGAATGAATTCCCTAGGCTTGGGGCTGGTGGATGAGGGTTGGGAAAAGTCCTTTCTGATTCTACTCTTGTTTCTTCCTGGCTTCACCAGGGCAAATACAGCAAGAGGAAAGGGCGGTTCAAACGGTCGGATGGGAGCACGTCCTCAGATACCACATCCAACAGCTTTGTCCGCCAGGTAAGGGGGAGGCTGGGCTGAACAGAGGGAGGTGGCTGGTTGGTGGAGGCCAGCATTGGGAGCTGAGTCTGTGGCTTTCTCCAGGCACCCTTTTCCTTGTCATTTGTTACCTGCGTGGAACCACCCATCACCCTGACAGCCTGTGACCTCCCCTGGATGTACTGTCAGCTGCGCCCACTCCCTCAGCCCCCGCCTGCACCCAGTCCCTCCCCCAGCACCAGGCACCAGCCCCTGCTGCCTGCCTGCCTGCCTGCGTCATCTCATTCAGGGACAGCCTGGCCTGCCTCCTAGCTTGCTTTGGGCTGTCACCCACTCCCCCTGCCGGCTGTCTGCTTCCATGTCCTCCCCCAGAATCTGTGACAGGGTGGGGTAGAGGCAGGTCCTAGGAAATGAAGAGCAGCGACATTTGGGTCCCTGTAGCCCTTTTGAGTTGCTGGTCAGGGAGACACATTCCTCACATCTAGACATGGCTGTTTAATGTGCGGAGAGAAAGTGTGATGGGGAGGCAGTTGCGGCGTGAGGTCCCTGATTTTAGAGAGACTGTAGTGCTGCACCCCTGACTGGAGGGGAGGGACTGAGAATAGCTTTCTGGGGTTCCCTGTGCTCAGACAGGAAGCTTCCACTGTCACATCTCTCCTAACTCTCACCCCCAGGCCATTGTAGGCTCAGAGAGAGGTGATGAGAGAGGCTTGTGGTTGCTATGACTACTGAGCATCTCAACAAAGCCTGGTACCCAAAAAAGGCAAGAGGGGCCTGGGATCAGACAAGGGAGAGGAGCACATTGATGAGGAAATGGGCCAGGCATCCAAGGGCAGAGGACAGCATGGAGGAGGGGCCCCTGGGGGTGAGCCCCCCTACCCCCTTGGGCCAGGAGAGAGAGGGTAATGCCAGGCAGATCCACCACAGATTGGGGTAAGGGCCTTCTTTTGATTCTTTGGTCTCTACAATGCTTGGCACATGTGAGCCCAGGCCTGACTTGGGAGGTTCCTTCATTCCACCCTTTCCAAAGTATACGAACAGACAGGATGAATAGTCCTTTCTTCAATTGCTCCCTGATCCTGCCTGTTGCAGGACTGAGCCAGGGCTAGGAAGAATGGCGCTGTGCTTTTGTTGCCCATCTTGGCAGAAAAGTGTCTTGGTTCCTTCAATGTTTGCCAACCCAGGGGATCAGACCCCAGCCTCCAATTCTTTCTCCTCTTAGCTCCCCAGCTCTGACCCCCAGGAGGTGGCGGGGAGTGGGGGAGCAGTCCTTGCCACATCTCTGAGCTAAATATACCCTAGCAGTTTGCACATGTAGCAACTCTGCTTGTAACCTGAGCACCCTGGGGGAACTCGGTTTGGGCCACCCCCTAGGCCAGCAGGGCCAGGCACTGAGGGCGCCGGGATGGAGGCGCCCAGCCCCAGCCGGACCCTGGTGGTGGTGAGCTGGGGATGAGCGGGGGTGGCAGTGGGTAGAGCAGCCCCTCGGGAAATCTGGTGGAGGGGGGCCTTCGCTCCAGCTGTCTCCTTACCTCCTCACTGTTTCTTGTCTCCTGCCATTTCTGATGTGTGTGTCTGTCTGTCTGTCTGTGAGTGTGTTGGGGTCCATGAGTGCCTCTCTGCCAGTCTATCTCTGTCTTTGTTTCTCTGGCTCTCAGGGTGTCTGACTCTCTGGCTCCAAGTGCTCCCATCAGGAAGATGGAAGGTGGGAGCTAAATTGTTTTCGCTCTCCCATCTTTGTGTCTCTTTTCCACCCTCTATTTGTCCCCCTCAACCCCCCACTTCCCCCACGAGCCTCCCATTTTCGTGGTTTGGCTCGGAAAGGGATGGGCAACTGCACCAGCTAATGCCTGGGGGCCTCTGCGGAGAGCTGGGACTTGGTCTTTCCTCTTTCCCAGGTCCTCTTCATGCCAAGCTAATGAACATTCCTGGCCAAGTGGCCCTTTTCTGCCCTCGGGGAAGACCCCCCACATCTCTGTAGTCCTGCTCTTCCCCACTTTACCTCCCACCACTTGTCCAACACCACCCCGCACAGTCACACGCAAGTCTACACCTCCTGGCTCCTGCCCTCACATGCCTCCCACTGTCAGGGACACAGACACCTGGGGCGCCCCCCTGGATGCGCTCTCGAAGCTGTGCAGAGTCACAGCCGGCACATACCATGGAGCACACCCACGTAAACACGCTTGCAGTTGCGCATCCAGGCACACATGTGAATAAGCATGTGCATTTCCACTGTCAAGTCTGTCCAGGCTACATTGTCTTAATACATGTGTGTGCATCCCTAAGGAGTTCTTTGTGCTCTGGGTTGGTCAGTGTGGTCAAAGCCAGCTTCCTGGCACATCCGGACATCTGAGTCTGCCTTAACCATGGCACCTGGAAGCCCTAAGTATTGGGAAAATGCCTGCCCCACATTCTGCTCTTAACTTACCTCTTGGCAACACTGTGAGAATCTTGGGTTCTCTTGGATCTTATGAGAGCCTGAGGGTTGCGGCTGTGCATGGGGGGGTCTGATTCTGCCAGTCTATTTCCCTCCACCCTCAAGCAGAAGATAGCAAAATCCGTGGTGGTCCCATCATGCCACTGCCGAGCAGGCTGCCCACCGCCAATTGTGCAGAAAGCTCAGGCCCAAGCTGGTGGCCTCAGTCCCTGGAAGGACTGCCATTGGATCTCTACTGAGTCTATCTCAGTGGGTGCTGGGGGCAGGGGAGGGAAGGAGGAGCGGGAGTGGAGACTCGTCCCCTGGCACTCCTCCCTTGTGTGTGCCCCTATCAGGTTCCCACCCCTCCCTGGGCCCCAAGCAGCTGTCCTTGGACCTGCCTTAACCTCCTGCTTGCTACTGTCACCCTCTCTAGGTCCATACTTTTCCCAGGGGCCTGCAAACCTCAGCTCCTGGCCCCTTCCACCTAATACTACCTTTTCTTAGCCCCTGGGGCCTTGTGCGGGGCTGGCTGGGGCTTGAGGCATCCAGGATGGGTGGCACCTATGTGGATTCCCAGGCCCAGGAGCTGGGGGAGGTAGCCCTGGTCCTGAGCTGACCCTCTCTGTTTTCAGGGCTCAGCGGAGTCCTACACCAGCCGTCCTTCGGACTCTGATGTGTCTTTGGAGGAGGACCGGGAAGCCTTAAGGAAGGAGGCAGAGCGCCAGGCGTTAGCTCAGCTTGAGAAAGCCAAGGTGAAAAAGATGTGGGGAGGGGCTGTGCTGGCATTGTTTCCCCCACCCCCAGGCCTTAGAGAGAGGCTGGAAAGAGCCAGGGTCAAGTCTTGGCCCAGCTGCTTCCCAGCTGTGCACTGGCCCTCTCTGTGCCTTTGTCCTTCACCTGCAGGGTGTGGTCTACGATAGCTGCCTCCCTATACAGTGTGATCGGTGCCTGCTACTGTTTCCACCATAATAAGGGTTTGATAAGTGCTAAAAATTTCCACTCCTTCCCGGAATCAAACTTCCTGGAATCTCAGCCCTGGCTCTTAGTAGCTGTGTGATCTTAGGCAAGTCACAGCTTTTCTGAAACTTGTCTCATTCATTAAAATGAAGATAATAATACCACTTAACTTCATCGGATTTTTGTGATGCATAAGTCAAATAATACGAATGAAGCATTTAACATAACACCTGGCACAGTAAAGGGTAACTAGTGTCATTATTATTATTATTATTCCTTCTGGGTTTCATTCTTTGTACCCCCAACCCCCATCACCAATACCTGTCATTCCACAGTGTCCCCCCAGACTGAGAGAGCTGACTTCTATTTTTTGCTGTCTTTTTTTTTCATTGTAAAAGTTAATGTACATACAAAAAACCACACAAACCATTAATATGCATTTTTTAAAAAAATTTATTTATTTATTTATTCTTTTAGAGAGAGGGTCTCACTCTGTCGCCCAGGCCGGAGTGCAGTGGCGCAGTCATTGTTCACTGCGGCCTTGAACTCCCGAGCTCAAGTGATCCTCCGGCCTCAGCCTTCTGAGTAGCTGGGACTACAGGCGAGCACCACCCACCACAACTGGCTAATTTTTTTTGTGTTTTATTTTTGTAGAGATGGGATCTCTTTATGTTGCCCAGGCTGGTCTCGAACTCCTGGGCTCAAGTGATTCTCCCGCTTCAGCCTCCCAAAGTGCTGGGATTACAGGCGTGAGCCACCGCACCCGGCTTCAGTATACATTTTAATGAACAATTTACAAAGCAAATATCTGCATGATCACCACCGTCAGGAAGTTGTACATTACACTGCAGTTTGACCTTCTGGTTGTCATCCTCTCCTGTGTGCCTCCTCTAGACCAAGCCGGTGGCATTTGCCGTGAGGACAAATGTCGGCTACAATCCATCTCCAGGGGATGAGGTGCCTGTGCAGGGAGTGGCCATTACCTTTGAGCCCAAGGACTTCTTGCATATCAAGGAGGTGGGGAGAACGCTTGGTGTCTGGAGGGAGGGCAGGGGAGTGGGTGGCAGGAGAGGGCCAGCCACAGCTCTAGTGGGAAAAAAGGCTTCTGAGCCAAGCAGAGCCGGGCTGAATCTGCTGTGTGGCCCTAGACAAATCTCTCAACTCCTCTGAGCTACTTTTTCACTGGTAAAATGGGGTAGTAATGCCTGGGTCACAGGGTTGGTGGGAGGGTCTGTGAGGAGGCCTGAATGGAGTGGCAGTGTGCCAGGGACATGTTGGTGTTGGCGTTTCCTCCTACAGCCTTTCTAGATCAGGGCGGGCACATGGAGCGGGGACTCTGAGAATGGAGATGTCCTGGGGGAGGGATGGTCCATGGCCAGGGAGGATGCTGATCCTATAGTTGCCCTGGGAACTGAGGGCTCTACACGGAGGCTGGAGCCGAGGGTGGGGATCTTTGAGGGTGCCGCCCCCAGGCAGGGAACCCAAGTTCTGGAGGGTGAGTGCTGCTTGCACCTCCAGTTTCCCTCTTTCTATCTCCACCCCACTTGCCGTGTTGTTCACAGAAATACAATAATGACTGGTGGATCGGGCGGCTGGTGAAGGAGGGCTGTGAGGTTGGCTTCATCCCCAGCCCCGTCAAACTGGACAGCCTGCGCCTGCTGCAGGAACAGAAGCTGCGCCAGAACCGCCTCAGCTCCAGGTGTCTGGCTGGGGGTGGGCACTCCCAACCCCAGAAGGGGCCATCCAGCCGGGACGAGGCCTCAGGGGTTGGCCTCTGGCCCTGAGGGCACAGAGCTGCCCGTGGCTTCACCAGCGGGGCTGGAGAACCTCGAGGGGGTGCGGCGTGTGAGAGGACAGGACTCCCCCACCCCCACGCCTACCTCTTTGCTCACAAGCTCCATTTGCCTCTCTGCTCACACAGCAAATCAGGTGACAACTCCAGTTCCAGTCTGGGAGACGTGGTGACTGGCACGCGCCGCCCCACGCCCCCTGCCAGTGGTAAGAGCTGCTGCCACCCGGGGGTTGGGGGGCAGCTCCTGGGTGGGGTGGTCTCCCCACTGCCTGGCCCCTCCTTCCCCTGCAATAGGAGGCACCCCAGTCCTGAGTCCCCCACACACATGCGGTGGTGCCCTGTCCGTGAAGAGTAGGATACCCCCAGGCTGGGCCTGTCATGTCTCTCCTCTGCCCTTGCTTTGGCAGCTCCATCTCTCTGCCTGGTTCCCCTGCCCCCCTTCATTTCTCCCAGCTCTGTGCCATTCACCTCTTCTTCTTTCTTTTCTCCCCACCCCCACCCCTGCGTTCTGTACTGTGTCTCCACGTCCATCTCACTCCTCCCCACCTCGCCTCCCTCCTCCCTCTCTCCTGACTCTCCGGTCCAGGTAATGAAATGACTAACTTAGCCTTTGAACTAGACCCCCTAGAGTTAGAGGAGGAGGAGGCAGAGCTTGCTGAGCAGAGTGGCTCTGCCAAGACTAGCGTTAGCAGTGTCACCACCCCGCCACCCCACGGCAAACGCATCCCCTTCTTTAAGAAGGTAATTCTTGCTGGGTTCTGGCAAGAGGCGGGGGAGTCAGGGCCCAGCTCTCTGGTGGCGGGGAGGGGCTGGAATGGATTCACGTGGGGTACAAGCCTATTCTGTGGGCGTTGGGGCTTCCTGCAGAGGTGGAGGGAAGGGTGGTGCAAGCACAGTCATCTCCAAGCACAGCCCCACCCTGACCTGCTCCCCAGGAAGGGCTGGTTCTTGCCCTTGGAGGGCCGCCCACCTGAGGAGGCAGGGTCTGGTGCTGACGACGCCTGACCTTCCCCCTCACTGCCAGTGGACGGTCCGGTGTCTGCCCCACCCCGGCATGTGAAGTGGGGAGCAGAATGGCATTCCCTCTGTGCCCTCTTTCGACTCCATGGGTGGGCACTTGCGGGGGCGGGGGGGTCGTCTACTGGCTGCAGAGCAACACAGTCAAGGGGAACCCTTAAAATGGGCAGGTTGGCATGCACTGGGGCAGGAGGTGGGTGCCAAGTTAGGGGTGTTGTCCTCTCCAGCTCTTTTCCAAGACCTAGAAGGGGGAGAGAATGTGTCTGCATATTCCCAAGTCCACTGGACTGACTGTCAGTCCTGCTCCCAGCCCTCATCCAGGGCCATCTCTGGCTCCCCCTTGGCATGGGGTCGCGTCCCCTCTCTCTGGCTCTGTCTGTCACTAACACGCATGCCCTGTTATCTCTCCTGGTCTGCCCGCTCTCCCTCCCTCTCTTGTCCTGGCTCCTTCCTTGCCCTCTGCCCCTGCCTGGGTCCCCTTCCCTCCCTCCTCCCCACCCCCTCTCTTGGCATTCTCTGGACCCAGCCAAACAGAAGCAGAAGTCGGTGAGTATCACAGCTTTCTGTGTCCCCTTCCCACTCCCTGGGATGAGCTAGAGGGACCTTCTAACACCCATTCCCATATTTGTCCCATTTTCTCCTCCCTCCCTGGCTCTCCCTGGCCATCCCTCCCCACCCCCACCGTGAT
This sequence comes from Avahi laniger, assembly GCA_963575035.1. NCBI lineage: Eukaryota > Metazoa > Chordata > Mammalia > Primates > Indriidae > Avahi > Avahi laniger. The sequence goes on from CAUYSK010026018.1 coordinate 109,900, forward strand.
CCCCCCTCTGGGCTCTGGGACCAGGGGGAGGAACGGATGCATGGGGGAGCCTGAGGCTGGGGGAGAGGGGCTGATACCATCTCCACTCTGGGGTTCCCCTTCCTGCTTCCGCCAGGCAGAGCATGTGCCCCCCTATGACGTGGTGCCTTCCATGAGGCCCATCATCCTGGTGGGACCGTCGCTCAAGGGCTATGAGGTAGGAGCCCCTAAAGGGGAGTGCACCCAGAGGGGCCCAGGCCTTCGGACAGACTCCACAGAAAGGTCTTCAGACCCCAGAGGGACTCCCCCAGAGGGCCCAGATCCCCAGAGGGCTACTGACCTTCAGAGAAAACCCTCAGAGGAGCCCAACTCACAGGGAGACCCACTTGGAAGGGCCCAGACCCCAGAGAACTCCCCCGAGAAGAGTCCTCCCAGAGATACCACCTGGAAGAACCTTTGGAATCAGAGACTGCACTGAAGGCCCCTCAGACCCAGAAGGACCCCTCTGCCCCCATAGAGGCCCATTCATCTCGGGAATTTTAGAAGAAAGTGGTCCATGAGGGTGCGAATACCCAGCAGCCCAACCTCCTGAGTGGCTTTAAATGCCTGACTTCTCTTCCCTCCCTCCCTCAACCCCCAACCCCAGGTTACAGACATGATGCAGAAAGCTTTATTTGATTTCTTGAAGCATCGGTTTGATGGCAGGTAAGACCCTGGGAACTGCTTCCCACTCCCGCCACAGCTGTCTGCTGCTGGGGCTGGGCAGGATGCCTTGAATGACAGTCCTGGGACTCTTGACTGAGGGACAGGAGGCAACCTGGAGTGGGGCAGTGGGCAAGGCATTCTAGCTCACCCCGGCCCCTGACTGCCTCCCCACCCTGTCCCCCAGGATCTCCATCACCCGTGTGACAGCGGACATTTCCCTGGCTAAGCGCTCAGTCCTCAACAACCCCAGCAAGCACATCATCATCGAGCGCTCCAACACGCGCTCCAGCCTGGGTGAGCCCATCCCTGCCTTCTTCCCCCGACCTTTCTGGGCCAGATGTGGGAAGGATGGGAGGTGATGGGCCTGTCCATCTCCAGAAGTGTTCCCTCCGCGCGCTGCCTCCTCGGGGGCCACCTTACATTCCCTCCTCCCCGTGACTCCATGCCCCAGCTGAGGTGCAGAGTGAGATCGAGAGAATCTTCGAGCTGGCCCGGACCCTTCAGTTGGTCGCTCTGGATGCCGACACCATCAACCACCCAGCCCAGCTGTCCAAGACCTCGCTGGCCCCCATCATTGTTTACATCAAGATCACCTCTCCCAAGGTGGGTGCTGGAGCCTGACCTTGGCAGGGATGGCAGGGACAGCATAGTTTAAGAAGAGTGCTCTGGAGTTGGGCTGCTTGAGTTTAAATCCCAGCGCTGCTGCTTACTAAACGTGTGACTTAACCTCCTTGAGCCTTAGTTTCCTTTTCTGAAAACTCCATCATATTGTGAAGAGTCAACCTAATACGAATGTACAGCACTTAGCAGAGGGTTTGGTACAACATATTAGGTGTTATTAATATTATAATTAGGGGCCAGGCGAGGTGGCTCAAACCTGTAATCCTAGCACTCTGGGAGGCTGAGGCAAGAGAATCAACTGAGCTCAGAAGTTCAAGAGCAGCCCGAGCAAGAGCAAGACCCCATCTCTACTAAAAATAGAAAATTAGCTGGGCATTGTGGTGTGCACTTGTAGTCCCAACTACTCAGAAGGCTGAGGCAGGAGGATCGCTTGAGCCTAGGAGTTAGAGGATGCTGTGAGCTGTGATGATGCCACTGCACTCTAGCCTGGGTGACAGAGTGAGACTCTTTCTCAAAAATAATGAAAAAAATTATACTTAGGGTCATGCAGACCAGTCCCCTGTCTCCACCCTGGTTGACCTCCCATCCTTAGACCAGGAAACTGAAAGAATTCTGTGCTTTCTGTCCCAGCGCCACCCAGCTGCTTGGCAGTTGGGAGGTCAGCCTTTTTGCTGCACTGTCCTCATTTGGATTTTGATAAGGAGGAAATCGGTGGAAAGGCTGATTTACTTCTTTGTCATGTTGCAGCTCATTAACTTTCTCTTCTAGGTGTTAGCGGAGATTTGAGAAACACGGAGGAAGAGATTAGGTGAAAGATTTGAAGTTAGAAGACAACACAGGGTTCAAATCCTAGCTCTGATTGGTTTATATATTTATCGTTGTTGTTGTATTTTTTTTTTATTGAGCTTGGAATTTTGAAGGAATTATTTAGCCCCTGATCCTCAGTTTCTTCACCTCTAAAATGGAGTTACTGTCCTTCTCTTGTGTTATTGTTGAGAGAATTGATGTAAGGGGCCTAGTATACGATCTGATTCCTGATGGCAGCCAGCAGCGGTAACTGTTACATCCCACGATGGCATCCCATGAGCTGAGCCAGTTACTTAACTTTTCTGAGTCCTAAATTTCTAATGAGATAAAGGAGATGATGGAATTTAAGTACTTCCTGGGTGTGGTTGAAAGAATCAAATAAGATAATGGATGCAAAAACATCTCATGAACTAGAAAGTAACCAATGCTTCCATTCCCCCCACTGAGGTTAAGGGCCTGGGACTCTGGAGCCATACTGCCTGGGTTTATGCCCTAGGGCTATCATTACCGGCTCTGTGTTCCTTTGGCAAGTCACCTAACATCTCTATGCCTTAGTTTCGTAGGCCATGCTCTAGTGGTTGTTGTGATGGTTAAATAAATGGATTAACCATGCAAAATGCCTGGTACCTACAAGCATTATATCTGCTCTATTTTGGAAAAAGATTTTTATTTCCAGATAATTTCAAATTTATAGAAATGTAGCAAGAATACCTTTCAGCTTCCTGAGTAGCTGAGACTACAGGCGTGCGCCACCACGTCTGGCTAATTTCTTTCTATTTTTAGTAGAGACGGAGTCTCGCTCTTGCTCAGGCTAGTTTCAAGCACATGAGCTCAAGCGATCCTCCCACCTCTGCCTCCCAGAGTGCTAGGATTACAGGCGTGAGCCACTGCACCGGGCCCCAGATTCACTAATTTTTTAATAGCTTTATTGAATAGAGTTCACATCCCATTTAATTCAGCCACTTAAAACATATAGTCTAATTTTTTTCAGATTCACTAATTTTGAAAATTTTTACTTTTACTTTATCTTTTTTTTAAGACTAGTCAAATGCAATCCTTGTCTGTCTGTGTGTATGTATTTTCCTGAACCATTTGAGAGCAAGCTATAGATATTGTATATCTTTAAACAAGGACATTATCTTACATAACCATAGTGCAATTATAAAACTCAAGAAATGTTATCTAAAATACAGTCCATATTCAGTTTCCACCAGTTGTCCCAATAGCGTCCTTTATCAATCCAGGAATCAACCCAGGATCACACATTGCATTTAGTTATTATATCTCTTTAGTCTTCTTTGCTCTGGAACAGTTCTTCAGCCTTTCTTGGATTTTCATGACGCTGACATTTGGAAGCATACAGGTCAGCTGTTTTGTAGACTGTCACTCGGTTTGGGTTCGTCTGATTTTTCCTTATGATTAGATTTAGGTTTTGCATTTTATTATGATTATTGAGATGAGAGTAACAGTAGTGGCTGCCTAATGGGGTTATGGTCAAGACTAAACTGATCATGTGAAAAGCACAGAGCAATGCTGGTTCAGAGCAAGCACCCCATAAAGGAAGACTGTTGTTATCAACATGGTGGGGAGGCCTGGGGAATGAAGCCTTTAAACAAGATCAGAGGAGTTGGGAAGGAGAATTACTACCCTTCAGGGAGCCCCTAGGAGAGGCTGGCATGAGACCTAGGAGAGAGCCGGAGCATCGTATAGGGTAGACACAGGGCTTGTGAGATCATTTCTGCAGAGGTGCTCAGGGCTGGGAGTCACTGAGCATTTTCCCTAGCCCTGACACTGGCTCTTCACACAGATCCAACCAGGACTTGCCTTTCTGATGGTGCATTGGCTGGGTCCTCTAGCTCCTCTTCCTTTTCTCCTCCCCAAACCAGGTACTTCAGAGGCTCATCAAGTCCCGAGGGAAGTCTCAGTCCAAACACCTCAATGTCCAAATAGCAGCCTCGGAGAAGCTGGCTCAGTGCCCTCCTGTGAGTGCCTAGACCCAGGGGAAGGGAAGGGAGGAAGGACATTTCGGTTGTCTTGGTTTCCTCTGGCCTGCATGGGACGCAGAGTGACCAGAAACACCTGGGCTGGGTGCATAGGTGCAGACTGATCTTCGGGGAAAGAGTGCAGGACAGGCAGAGACTGGGTTCATGCCCCAGAAGCACTCTTTTTCAGTGGAGAATCAAGCCCCCCTCTCCCAGCCTTGGTTGCCTTATCTGTAGAATGAGGGAGTTGGATTATTTGAGTGCCAAGACCTCTTGCAGTTCTATCAATCTGTAGATCTGAGAGCCCTCCTTTCCTTCCTCCACATCGAGAGGCCTGTTTTTAACCTTGTCCTTCAACCCCTTGACTCCACCCACTGCACCCAGGCCACACCCTCAACCCCTTTGGTCACACCCCCGCTCATCCCAGCCCCGCCCCTAACCCCACCTCCACAGGAAATGTTCGACATCATCCTGGACGAGAACCAATTGGAGGACGCGTGCGAGCACCTGGCTGAGTACTTGGAAGCCTATTGGAAGGCCACACACCCGCCCAGCAGCACGCCGCCCAATCCACTGCTGAACCGCACCATGGCTACCGCAGCCCTGGCTGCCAGCCCTGCCCCTGTCTCCAACCTCCAGGTACAGGTGCTCACTTCGCTCAGGAGAAACCTCAGCTTCTGGGGCGGGCTGGACGCCTCGCAGCGGGGCGACAGCACGGTGCCCCAGCAGCAGGAGCACGCCATGTAGCGGGTGCCCGCCCGTCTTCCCTCTTGCCCAGGGTTCAGAACTGGTGTGCAGGGAACATGGGGAAGGAAGGGAAGAGCTTTATTTTGTAAAAAATGTGGTGAGAGGCAGTTTCTGGTGTCTGTGGTTTTTGATGGGACGGGGGTTGGCTGGTGCTGCCTCCCTGGACCTGGTTCCATAGGATTAATCTGCTGCTTGCTAGATATGAGAGCCCATTGGGGCCCTTGTAAAACAAGGGACTAGGAAGAAACTGTGAGGAAGACTGATATAACCATTAGCTGGACTGCACACCCTTTTTAGACCCAACAGAGCAAGAGCCCTCAGACCCAAGGAAACCCACAGAGCAGGAGCCATTAAGCCCAGAGTGACCGCTTCTCCCTCGGAGCCCTAACCCTGGGAGAGACCCAGAATGCAGCAGCATCTATGAGTTGGTGCTGTACGTTTCACCCTTCTCCCAGTTGAAGAGAGTTCAGGAAAGGCCCTCTCATGGGTGCCCCATCCTGCCTCACCCTCCTCCCATAGGTGCCACAGCCCATCTCTGAGACCACACCACTAAGTTTATGGTTCTAGGTTAGAGCCAGAAGAAACCCATGAAATCATTCTAGACTGATGCTTTTCACATTCGTTTTCAGCAACAGAGCCCACTTATTAACTGAATCTTACATGGTCGCTGAGTATACAGATAAGGCATCCTTGCTCTGCTCCGAGGGGGCTAGGGGCTTGGCCTCCGCTTCACTTCCACAGGGACCCCTGAAGCACTTCTTTGCCCTTCCTATCTTGCTCTAGGTCTCCAGGGAACAGCTCGGAAACTGCTGCTGTAGTCTAGTCCCTATCACACTACAACCACGAAACCGGGCCACAGAGAGGGGAATCATTTGCTCAGGGTCACACTGCTTGAAGTGGCAGGGGTGGGACAAGAACCAGGCCTCTCCTTGTACCCCACTTGGCAACCTCCATGGTGGCAGTGGCCAACAGCTCACCTCCAAGTGGCATTTAGTGTTGAGGACATTGGGCTACTTCATTATCTCCAGTGGGGGAGGAGAACCCATCAACCAGCCTGCTGCTTTGAGTCTTTGTTGGGGGCAGAGGAGGGATCCTATCAATCTTGGGGTGCTGGAAACCTATGACTGGGGTCTGGTGTGGGCTGAAGAAGCCAGGGTCAGCGAGTTTGAGCTGAAATCCCCTCTTAATATATTTGGAATACTGGAGGCAGTGACTAACCTAATCAACCACTAAGAGTGGCGGTACTAATGAGCTGTTAATGTTGATTAACCCCAAGCTAGCATTAATGACATGCACTGAGGAAGTGGTGACTAATTGTCCATGGCTCTCTGCCATGGTTACCATGAGAGTTTGTGGTCCTCACATCTTAAGAAGGTTGGGCAGATGCCCTGAGGTCTGTCCTCTGACTGCGCTCCAGAGCCATTTCCCCAGGGGCCCATCCCCTAGAGTCAGTATCCTCCTCCTTCAGCCCGGCTAGGTGTCCTGGTGCTGTCACTAACTGTGCCTTGCTTTGTTGTGTTTTTCTTACCCCTGCCTCATCTGCATGGTGTGTGCTGTCCGTCTGCTAACCAGGGACCCTACCTTGCTTCCGGGGACCAGCCGCTGGAACGGGCCACCGGGGAGCATGCCAGCGTGCACGAGTACCCAGGGGAACTGGGCCAGCCCCCAGGCCTTTACCCCAGCAGCCATCCACCAGGCCGGGCAGGCACCCTGCGGGCACTGTCCCGCCAAGACACGTTTGATGCTGACACCCCCGGCAGCCGAAACTCTGCCTACACGGAGCTGGGAGACTCGTGTGTGGACATGGAGACTGACCCCTCAGAGGGGCCAGGGCTTGGAGACCCTGCAGGGGGCAGCACCCCACCAGCCCGGCAAGCTTCCTGGGAGGATGAGGAAGAAGACTATGAGGAAGAGCTGACCGACAACCGGAACGGGGGCCGGAATAAGGCCCGCTACTGCACGGAGGGTGGGGCTCCAGTTCTGGGGCGCAACAAGAATGAGCTGGAGGGCTGGGGGCGAGGCGTCTACATCCGCTGAGAGGCAGGGGCTCCTCCGTGGCAGGAAGGGTTCTGGGCCCGGGGGAGGGGAGGGACAGAGGGGCTCAGCACCTGAGATGTATTTTGCCTCCAGGGGGCTTGTCTCCCTCCTTTCAGATGCCTTGCTCAATGTTTGGGGTTTCTTTTGTGGTATCATCCCAGCTCCTGGGAGGCCCTTAAGCCTCAGCTATAGGTTTTTACCTACCTGCTGTGGATGGATGGGGGGATATCCACCTTGCTAAAAATGTCCCCTTTTCCCCATATTAGGGGCTCTCCGCCCTCACCCCCCCAGAGAAAAGGTGCACTTCCTTAATTCTTTCTACTCCGGGCTGTAAGTTAAGGTCCTAAATGGAGTGGTCCTTCTTTTCCCAACCTGAAGAGGAGGCCACAGAATCTTTCCCACGGGGGCCTTCTGCCCCAAACCCCAGACCCAACGTCCCTCACCGTGCCCACCCCTCCCCCAGCTTCCTGGCAGCATTGTCTGGTAGGAGAAAGCCACAGTATGGAAATTCCATGGGGAGCTTGTCTTGGGAGGGGTCTGGGTGGGAACTGGCAGGCATCAGATACAGCACCCTCTGCCCTCCATGGCCATGGCAATGCCAGGGCCTAGAACCCCGAGGAGTGGGCTACCTGAGATGCTGCTACCCACCCCACCACCTCCATTCCTCGGCCTTTGCCTACCCCAGGAATGAGCTTTGCCTACAACATCCCTTGCCTGCTGCCATCAGAAGAGGGGGCCCTTCTGCATCTGAGCCCCCCAACCCCATCCCCGTGCCAACTGGGTGTGGAGCCCATGGAACACTGGTCCGCCTCATTTTAAACCAAAAAATTGCTCCTTCACCCTCACCCTGAGGCCCCAGGGGAGAAGCCCTGTGGGTTGGTGCCCAGGAAACATTGTCTGGTAGGTGAAAGCTACAGTTTGGAAATTCCATGGGTGTGGAGCCCATGGAACACTCTGGTTGCCTCGGGACCTTGGATCTCCCCTGCGGGGCTTGGCTGCTGCTGCCGCTGCTCTGTCTCTGCCTCCTGATTCTGTTCTTTACCCACGTCCACTACCCCCAGGAGAGGCCTCAGTACCCCCTCTCCCTGGGGTAGCCCTCTCCCTCTGCATCCCTATGGCCCAGCAGCCCTGCCCCTCCCCAGCATCCTAGCTGGGCCAGAGAGAGCCGATTGTGCCAACAAGGACTGGGCCCTGCCCGGCTGCCCACCTCAGGGATGGGCACTTCATGCCTGTCTCGCCACCTCCTGTGCCAATGTTGCCCCACCCCCCACCTGGGGGTGGGGTGCAGCTTCCACTTACCGATTAGAAGACACCACTGCCCAACCTTTCCCCCTCCCGGTCTAGAGTCCTGTGCCCTCATCTGTCTGTCGGTCTGTCTGTACTCCCCTAGAAATATTTTGCCATATATAAACCGCCGTCCTGTCCTTTGCCGCCGCCTCCCAAGCCTGCTTCTTTGTTCCCAACACGCAGTTGTCAGCCTAGGCACGTGGGAGCTGCCGACATGCAGGGGGGTTGAAGGCGTGGGTGCAGCAATAAGCTGCGCCCTGGGTTGTTGACTCCAAAGAAGAGGTGGTTCTTTGTTTTGCACTCTTCTGTGCATCATCTCCAAACCAGGAGCTGCTTGGCCAGTCGGCTCCCCACTCGGCCCTGAGCCCCCCACCTACAAGTAGCCAGGGGAATGGGAAGCTGGGTGTCACTCGGTGGGTGGGATCCAGAATCGCTGGTGCGATGGACATGCTTTTCTGCTCCTGTGGCCTCGCTGCGCCCCAACACCGCAGGAGAGGGAGGGGCGGAGCTTCCGGCTCCATTAATGCTCCTCCCCCACTGCACTGCTAACCAGTTTTGGGGGTGGGGAGGTGGTCTACTTGTGGTGGGGGGCTGGGCAGAGAAAGAGAAAATCGGGGACTCCACCAGTCCCAGCCTGAGTAGTGAGGAAGAAAGTCAGCCGTGGCTGTGCCCTTTCCTGCCATCCCCACCTGGCAGGATGTAGACTTCTGACAGTTACTGCAGCCACCTGTGACCTGCCTCACAGCACCCACAGTCATTTCCCCACCCTCCTGGTTCTTGTTTCTGGGCTGGTGGCCCTGGAGGACTAGAGTCCCTGGGTCCTCCACCTGAATGCTCAGGCCCAATGTGGGCACGAGTGTGTGTGTGTGTGGTCTGTCTGTGTGTAGAAGGCGACAGACATCCCCTGAGACCCTCCAGATGAGGAACCAGCAGATCAAAGAGGAACTGGGCAGTTCCAGAGGTCAAGTGGCTGACCCAAGTTCCCCGGGGAGTTGATGGCAAAGTTGACGAGAGCCTGATGTGCCTCCCAGCACAGTGCTCTTCCCACTACCTTTCCAAAGAATCATTCGTTCCTGTGTTCATTCATTGAACAAACGTTTGTTGACCACCTCCTATGTACTAGGCACAAGTGTAAGTGGGAGTCACAGGCAATTTCAGAACAGCACATGAGCTCTCTGATATAGGAAGCACTGGGTATTGTGGGAACCTGGAAGAGGGGTCACTCCCTTAACCTGGGGAGGTCAGGAGAGGCTTCCTGGGGGAGGAGTCTTGAGAAGAGTGTAGAAACATGGGCGGGCGTTAACCTGGGCAGATAAGCGTTCAAGGCAGAGGAAGCAGGGGACCTGCATGTATGTTCTTGGCTCCTCACTAGCAAAGTGTACTCTCAAGGGGGTGCCAGAGAGGGGTTGGCAGAAGCAGGTCACAGCAGGCCTTGAGTCATGTTAAGGAGTCTGGGCTTTGTCCTAGGCTGGTGTGCAGAAATTGAAGGCTTGTAAGCAGTGATGGGAAGATTGCCTCCGTTGCAGTTTGGAGCGTAGCTTGGAGAGCCTAGCCTGGAAACAGTTGTGACACTCCAGGTGAGAGAGGAGGGTTTGCCTTAGGCCACAGCAGTGGGATGGGAAGGGAGACAATGACAGCCAAGGACATTTAGCAGTTACGATTGTGAGCTCTTGGAGAGTGATTGGAGGTGGCCAGTGAGAGACAGAGTGGTGCCTGGGGTGACTGTGGGTGGTGGTCTTCTCATAGGAAGAAGATGAAAACTAGGTTAGCGGCAGAAATAAGTCCAGCTTCGGACAAGGTGGATTTAGGGGCCTGTGGGACATTCAAGAGAAGAGTGCAAGACAGCTAGCTGGGTGCGTGCTCTGGAGCTCCGCAGAGACGTCTGGGTGGAGTCTGATATTCTGAATCAAGGGCAGGGATTATGAACTCCAGTTTACCTATGAAGCTCAGAGAGTTTAAGCTACTTGTCCACAGTACACAGCCATGGAGCAAGGACTTGAACTCAGATATATGGATTTCAAGTTCTGTGGTGCCCGTGACCCCCAAGTTCAGTGCTAATTTGTCTGTCCCAGGATGCATCAGCTTCTGTAAGGGTAGGGGGTAGGGGGCTGGTGAGGAGGAAGCAGGTGTCTGAATATGTTTTTGTTTGCTCCCCTTGTGTCATCTACCTGAAATTGCATTTGCCCTGAACTTGCAGCAGGGGCATTTTTAGCTGGCTTGGAGATACTGGGAGATGGAGGGAGATTCTTGTTTCTTAGTAACCACAAGTCCTCAGCTAACTCTGGCTGCACATCAGCAAGTTGGTGGTTGTAAACGTGAAGGTTTTAAGAACCACGAAGTCAGCTGAAATCAGGCCCAGAGAGGCCGGCCTTGCTACCACAGCCACCTCAGGGACTCAGGAAGTGAGGTGCTGGGGACCCCTCCTACCTGATACCCTTGATCTCCTTCCCTGACTAGCCACATCCATCTTTGCAGTGCATTTTGTCCTGGAGTGAGCTGAGGCCTCAGGTCCTAGGATTCCTCTGTTCTAAAATAAAGTGAGCTGGGCCAGGCACAGTGGCTCACACCTGTAATCCTAGCACTCTGGGAGGCCGAGGTGGGAGGATCGCTTGAGGTCAGGAGTTCGAGACCAGCTGGAGCAAGAGCGAGACCCCATCTCTACTAAAAAATAGAAAGAGATTAGCTGGACAACTAAAAATATATAGAAAAAAAAATCAGCCAGACATGGTGGTGCGTGCCTGTAGTCCCAACTCTCTGGAGGCTGAGGCAGGAGGATCGCTTGAGCCCAGGAGTTTGAGGTTGCTGTGAGCTAGGCTGATGCCACGGCACTCTAGCCCGAGTAACAGAGCAAGACTCTGTCTCAAAAAGAAAAAAAAATTAAATGAAATAAAGTGAGCTGATCTGGGGCCACCATGGGGCAGGTGCCCCAGTCCTGTATCCTAGAGAAAAGTCTTAGCTGCAATAGTCACTTCCTCTGACAAGTGTGCCTTGTCTCCCTTCTGAATCGGTCCTTCCCAGCCGCTGTCTCTCAGAGGGGGTGTATGTGTGTTGTGTGTTTGTGTGTCTGTCTCCCTCTCTAGACCATAACCTCCATAAAGATCCGGACTGGGTCTGTTTTGTGTCCTTGAAGTGTTTCCTGGCTCATATTTGTCAAACGAATGAATAAATAAATAAATGCCCCCTAAGATCCAGGCTCTGGGTATCGCACTGGAGAAGGCTCTTCTTGTCTGTTTACAGCATGTTCTCTCAGCTTCCAGAGTGTCACTTTCGATTCTGCAATTGGTGGAGGGTAGGGGGGCAGGATGCCCTAAGAGGTTCCTTCCCCCTGTGCCAGGAAACAGATGGTAAAATGCTTAAGACAATGCTGCTTCCCCCAGTGCCCTCTGTGCCCCAACCCCCAGCCCTGGCCCAAGATGGGCTCTGGCAGTCAATTCTCTATGCTCCTAACTCTGGGCACCAAGCTGGGTGGCATAAACATCAGATTATAGTGAGCTGTTCTCCCTCTTCTCTCCACAAACTTCCCAGCCTTCCTCCATCCTCTTAAGCTTGTGCTCACATTCCTTTATTCATACTCTGAGCGCCGTTTCTCAGGCTGTCTGCACCAGTCCAATAGCAGCACATTCCTACTGTGTGCCAGGCACTGGACCAGGCAGGGGTGGGGAGCATACGGCAGTGAACAACATATGAACCCCGCCCTCTAGGACTCACAGTTGATGGAAACAGACTCGCCAGTCTAATCCCAGGGTAGGGAGAAGACCCATGTGACTGGAGAATGAAGCCAGGGCTTGGGGAGTAGGTGGCTTTTATGGCAAGGCAGCTAAAGGGTCTCAGGCATTCTCCTTTCTGAGGTGAAAGGCGCTCGAGTGGAGGAAATGCAGAAGCAAAGGCGCAGCCAGGAAGAGCTGGGCACGTGTGGGCAAGGACCGTGCATGCAGAACCTGGGAGATCCATCTACGAAGGCAGGTGGGGCTGTTCATGGAGGCTCTCGAATGTCAGGTTAGGAGACTGATTTGAATCCAGTGGGCAGTAGGGAACCGTTGAAGGTCTAGGAGCTGGGGAGTGATGGAGCCAGAGCTGTGCTGAGGGAAGGTTAATAGGTCCGTGAGGACGACGCCCTGGAAAAGGGAAGGGCAGGGAGACTGGTTAAAGGGCCGGTACCTGGGTGGAGGGTGCAATAACCGGGCTGTAGGAGGGTAGTGCGGTGGAAGGAGCTGGCTCCCGCAGTGCGGACTGGAGTCTCCTTCTAGCTGCCTCCTCGGCCTGAGGTTGGTTGGCCTTTCCCACTTCTCTTTTTGTTTTCTGGTTTTTCCCAGTTTAAGCAAAGAAGGAAATTCACAAACAACAACAAGAAGCTCCCCCTTCCTGTCCCTTCTCCGGCCTGGCCTCCTGGTTCTCCCACGGCCTATGTTCTCTGCTGGGTCTTAGTGTCTGGGACGCCTCTTTAGGGTCTCTGGCTGAGGAGGGGGTTCTCTCTTCTTGCTCCACCGTTGTCTTCAGATGCAGTAGGTTTGTCAGCGAATGATAGAAGGAGCATTAATTTGTCCCTAGAAGTTGCCTAGCACCAAGGGACCTGCAAAAGGAGGGAAGATCCTGCCCTCCCCCAGAGGAAATCACTTTGAGTGGGCCCACAAGACCCATACCAGTGAAACAACTAGAGATCTGTTGAAGGTTGGAATATTCTCCCAGCTCAGAGAGGATCAGTGAGTCCTGTCTGTCCCACACAACTGGTAGGTGCAGGAAGTGGGCCGCTTCGTGTTTTGCTTCAGTCTAGAGCCCTAGACATGGCAGTCGGAGGACAGGGAGCTGCAATCTGCTTTTGGGCACTGTGTTTGGTCTTCCTTGATTTGCGGTCGCGGAGCAGTCCACAGGGCCAGGGGAGAACTCTGGAGAGAACTCTGGAGAACTCTGGAGTTTTCACAGGCCAGGGGAAGGATGTGGTGTCTGGGACCCCACTTTCCTTGAGCCTCCAGGGTCCGGGACAGTCAGGCAGCTAGTC
>CAUYSK010026020.1:0-33335 GCA_963575035.1 Avahi laniger
TGTAGTCCCAGCTACTCGGGAGGCTGAAGCAGGAGGATTGCTTGAGCCCAGGAGTCTGAGGTTGCTGTGAACTAGGCTGATGCCACGGCACTCTAGCCCAGGCAACAGAGTGAGACTCTGTCTCAAAAAAAAAAAAAAAAAAAATAGACACATAGACAAAAGGAGCAGAATAGAGAACTCAGAAATAAATCCACACATGTATAGTGAACTTATCTTTGAAAAAGTCACCAAGAACATAGAGTGGGGAAAGGACAGTCTCTTCAAAAAATGGTGCTGGGAAAACTGGATATCCACACGCAGAAGAATGAAACTAGATCCTTATCTCTCACCGTATACAAAATCAAACCAAAATGGATTAAAGAGTTAAATCTAAGACCTGAAACTATGAAACTACTAAAAGAAAACATTGGGAAAACACTTCAGTACATTTTTCTGGGCAAGAACTTCATGAGTAACACCCCCAAAGCACAGGCAATCAAAGCAAAATTGGACAAATGGGATCACATCAAGCTAAAAAGCTTTTGCACAGCAAAGAAAACAATCAACAAAGTGAAGAGACCACCCACAGAATGGGAGGAAATATTTTCAAACTACCTGTCTGACAAGGGATTAATAACTAGAATAAATAAGAAGGTAAAACAACTCACTAGGAAAAAATCAAATAATCCAATTAAAAAGTGGGCAAAGATCTGAAGAGACATTTCTCAAAAGAAGACATACAAAAGCTGGGCGCAGGGGCTCACACCTGTAATCCTAGCACTCTGGGAGGCCGAGGTGGGCGGATTGTTTGAGCTCAGGAGTTCGAAACCAGCCTGAGCAAGAGCGAGACCCCGTCTCTATCAAAAATAGAAAGAAATTAATTGGACAGCTAAAAATATATAGAAAAAAATTAGCCGGGCATGGTGGCGCATGCCTGTAGTCCCAGCTACTCGGGAGACTGAGGCAGGAGGATTGCTTGAGCCCAGGAGTCTGAGGTTGCTGTGAGCTAGGCTGACGCCACGGCACTCACTCTAGCCAGGACAACAAAGTGAGACTCTGTCTCAAAAAAAAAAAAAAAAAAAAAGAAGACATACAAGTGACCAACGGGTATATGAAAAAATGCTCAACCTCACTAGTTGTTGGAGAAATGCAAATCAAAACTACAATGAGATGTCATCTAACCCCAGTTAAAATGGCTTTTATCAAAAAGACAGGCAATAACGAATAATGGTGAGGATGTGGAGAAAGGGGAGCCCTTGTACACTGTTGCTGGGAATGAAAGTTAGTGCAACCACCATGGAAAAGAATATAGAGGTTCCTCAAAAAACTAAAAATAGAACTATCATATGACCCAGCAATCCCACTGCTAGGTATATACGCAAAGAATGGGAATTCAGTATGTCGAAAAGATACCTGCACTCCCATGTTTATTGCAGCACTCTCCACAATAGCCAAGATATGAAATCAACCTAAATGTCCGTTAATGAATGAATGGATAAAGAAACTGTGGTACATACATACAATGGAATACTATACAGCCACAAAAGAATAAAATCCTGCCATTTGAAACAACTTGGATGGAACTGGAGAAAGTTATGTTAAGTGAAATAAACCAAGCACAGAAAGACAAATCTTGCATGTTCTCACTCCCATGGGGGAGCTAAATATTAAAACAATTGATCTCATGGAGACAGACAGTAGAATGGTGGTTACCAGAGTCTGGGAAGTGAAGCAGGGAGGAGGGATAAAGTGAGGATGGTTAATGGGTCCAAAAGCACAGTTAGATAGAATGAACAATATTTGATAGCACAACAAAGTGATTATAATCAATAAGTTAGTGTGTACTTTAAAATAACTAAAAGTAAAATTGGAACGTTCCTAATACAAATAAATATTAAATGTCTGAGGTGATGGATAGCCCAATTACCTTGATTTGATTAATTCACATTATATGCCTGTATCAAAACATCATATGTGTATAAAATATACAACTATTACATAACCATAATAATTAAAAATAAAAAATTTTTAAAAAATAATAAAAAAAAGAGATCTGTGTGCCTCCATTTTCCCTCTTGTATCCCTGCCACCACTGTGAGGACGAGCTTGGGCTAGCCTGCTGCAAGAGCAGAAGCCCCAGGGAGCAGGGACAAGCCACCCCAGCGGAAGCCATCTCAGACACGCCAGCCCACAGCTGATGCCACAGGTGACAAAGATGGACGCGTGAGCCCAGCAGCGCCCTGCGGAACCACCCGGCTGAGCTCAGCTCAAATTACCAACCTGTAGAACTGTGGGAGAAAGGAATGGTTGTGAGATTCAGGCACTAAATTTGGGATGGTTTGTTATTTGGTACATGCCAACTGATCCAATACAAACCCAGAAATAAATTTTCTGTTTCTTTTTTCTCATGTTTCTAATGACCTGATCATTGTACCACATCTCTCTCAGAAGCTTGAACAAAGAAATTACTTATGGAAAAACCTGAACTAGTGAATTTAGTTAGTATACCTAATAAAATAAATAGAACGGAGGCAATCAAAATTGTCGGTGTGTACATGTGTTCATAAAATCCCACGAAAACGTCCAATAGTCCACACTGCCATAGACAGCTGCAACCTGGCAGGATTGGAATCCCAGGGCTGCTTGCCCAGACTGTTCTCTGAGCCTTCTTTTGGCAAATAAATCTGCCATAATTTACTGAATTTAGAAAGAAAGTGGATTATTAGGATGTCACTGTGATAATCTTATGTCATTACAGATACAAAAAGTGATAGCTGGTCTCATGCCTTTTGAATATCCTTGTCTGAGCTCCACTTGGGCAGATTCAAAGCCACGAAAACTAGGAAAACCAGGCCCGGGGTGGATGCCTACTGTGCACTCTCAGATGTGTGCACAACCGAAACCTCTTTGCCCTCAGGTTCCTCCCTCAGGGGAACTGAATTTTATTCTAAATGCAAACAAGTAATTATTCCTAGTGTTGTCACATAGCTCCTTGAAATAGACTGAACTTTTATTGCATGTTTTATTTATAAGTGGAAAATCCTTAAGACACCAGCATAATACATTTACTTAACAACAATTGATTAAACCGCTAATGAAGTTGTTTTGCCGCACAATTACCATAGTAACTCAGCCCCATCCCAGATCCCACTGCTTTCCTGCTTCCAGATCCCCGTGCCAGGGTAGTGGCGCTCCCTTCCCTGTTAACCCCCTTTCGAGTTCCCCGGTGGGAAGCTCTGTCCTGTCTGCTTTACCCTGCGGGCACCAAGATGCCTCTTTCTCCTGCACCCTGGTCCTCTGCATCGCTACCAGGAGGCAGCGTGAGGGATTTGCACACCTTTGTCACACAGCCACTGCATGCCACCCCAGGTGTCTGGGGACCCCTCCTCCGATACCTAAGCTCGACTGGGAAGATTCGGCCTCTGAGTCACTCCCTCCACCTCCACCACCTCCTGCTGGGACTTGCTCACAGCTTTGGCTGCCGGAATCTTCCTCAGGCCTCTCTGTTGCAATGGTTCGCTGGATATTTTGATACCTTTCATTAGAACACAGAGAGATAGGAGTTAACTTTCGTTTGTCTGCTTGTTGGGGGCCGATGCTCTGAATCAGAAAATTAGATAAATCTGTAAAGAACTGTCTTAAGTGTCAAGGAAGAAATGCTTAAAATTCCCACAAGATAGCGACAACAATTAGCAAGGCAAGTATCTCTAGATGATTTGACTTCTTTTTGTTTTGTAAGCTACAATGAGTTTAAGCAGGGTGACTTTTAAAAAATCAACACAAGTAATAGCTAATCATGCAAAACAGCTTGTGCCCCGTATTAAACAAAATCGGGCTAAGTCTAAAATAAAGGCGTGGGAAGTAAATTAAAATGTTACAACTAAGGTATCAAATTACCTCTACGTTATTGTAATAAGTCTACAGACTGGAATAGTAGTTCTGTCACTGATTTTTATTTGACAGGTAATTGATGCGGTGGGGCAGAGGTTGTGGAAATATTACACCTAAAAGCATGATGGCAAGCAAATAAATGTTTTCTGCTTTTTAGAGGCTCATTTTATTTTTCTTCTGAAGTTGGAGATTTAGTCAGTGGGCCGGCTAGCTAGCCACCTTGACAAGTACTGAATTCTTATCAGCCCTTCCAGTGTGCTCAGGCTCTGTGCGGGGCTTTCAAAACAAAGAGAGGATTTGAACACACAGTGGAGACGCAACAAAGGGGAACTGGTGCAAAATCGTAACTCTAGCAACCTGAAAGGCTGTCGTGGACAAGGCAGAGATGTAGGGGGACACAGACAAGGAGGCTCCTAAGTTTTATAAACTTTGAAGTTGGAGTATGACCTTGTCAAGGAGCTTGTTGGGAAAGAACATTTTCAGGAGAGAAACAACTTGTGCAAAAGCAGGGCACCAGCGAAGCGCCCTGAGGAGCTTGGGTGGTGGCATCAGGACCTGTGGGTGCTGCGGGGAGACCAGGGGAGAGGGAGACAGGGAGTCCCTACAGGGCATCCAGCAACAGTCTGGATGTTATTCTCTGAGGCCACAGGTGTTTCAACCTGAGCTGCGGCAGCCTGCAGGACTTGTTAAAACACATTAATTTGGTCTCTGATTCAGTGGGTCTGGGGCAGGGCCCAAGAATCTGCATTTCTGAGAAGTTCTCAGGTGATCCTGACGCTGCTGGCCCAGGGACCCACTTCGAGAACCACTGCTCTCTGCGATAGGTAGCTGCTAAAACAGAGAGGCAGGGCCAGATGTACAGTGAGAACGATCGCCTGGAATCGCAGAGAGCAGCTGGGGGCTCCCGCGACAGTCCAAGCCAGAAATGCTACTGGCCTGGACCGGGCAGGCATGGCGGGCCAGGCTGCCTTTCCAAGCATCTGCCAGTGGCGGGGTAGCCACAGACTGCAGGGAACAAGATCGGCTCTGCCTGCCGGCAAATACTCACAGATATTTCCTCAACCTGTCTGCCCTCGACAGCCTGCTCTACCTCCCCCAGCAGACATCCAGCTCTCCAGCTCCCCTCTGCTCCGCTGCACTCCCTCCTTCCAAGCAGCCCCTGTGTGCCCTCCCCAGCGACCTCTGTTTGCCCATGTCTCTCAGCCTCCCCGATGACTAGATGACCGGGGGCAGCTTCCCTCTTCCTCACACAGCCTGGAAGGAAGAAGGCGCTGAATTCAGGAGCTATTTAGCGGCAGAATTTGTGATAACTTTACAAGTAGACTCGTGGGGATTTGGGACCTGACTGGATAGGGAGGTTGATGAAGAGGGAGGAGACCATTATGAAGTTCAAGGTTTCTACTGAGACCAGGTAGGCAGAGCTGGCGACCCTGAAGAAGAGCAGATAGAAGGTGGGCAGATGGGTAGGGCGGGTGCTGGTGCGGGTTTGGACGTGCTGACCTGCAGGTCCCGAAGGTCATCTGAGCCCCACTGTGCAAGGGAATTATATAGGTCTGGTGCCCAGGAAAGCAAGGGCGGGGCGGGGGTCGGGGAAGGAGGAGGAGGGCGACAGTCCAAGCAGCAGGGAATAGCCAAGTCTCCAAGTGCAACCTAAGAGGGGACAAGGAGATACAGCGTGGCACAGGTGAGGTTCCCCTGCAGCAGGGCTTCCGCAGACCAGTGCCCCATTCTTTCCTTGACCTAACAGAGGAAGGTTTTCTCAGCGAGGTCTCCAGACCGTTTGCAAGAGAATCATCAAAATGATTGCTAAAATTATAGAATTGAAGCAACACTGAAAGCTACATGTCTGACGAGTCCTTTAGGTCGTACTGCATACGT
This sequence comes from Avahi laniger, assembly GCA_963575035.1. Taxonomy (NCBI): domain Eukaryota; kingdom Metazoa; phylum Chordata; class Mammalia; order Primates; family Indriidae; genus Avahi; species Avahi laniger. The sequence goes on from CAUYSK010026020.1 coordinate 5,749, forward strand.
CTAGGCTTGAGATGCTGAGGGCTGTCTGTAAGTTTGGCTTTATCTGGACACTGCCAGAAGCAGTGACTGGGAGGCATTTCCTGAGTGGGCCTCTGACCACGAAATGTGGAAGGGGGCAGGATGAGTGGAGTGAGGATGGAATCGCAGAGGGAAACGCTTGTGTTAATTTGCCACCTCGGCAGCTCTGTGGTACGGAGGTTGAGGAGAAGGTGGAGGTGGCCCCCTGCGATCTCCCTGCTGGAACTTAGGTAACGGCCATGGCAGGAGGGCAGGGGCGCCACTGAGAAGCTGCCTAGTATGTAACCTTGACCGGGAAGGAATGGGGCCTGCCAAAGACCAAGGAAGCTGCTACCGGGAGGATTCCCTAAGTGATGTACGGCAGATTGCATTTTCCCAGAGCGGCTTGACTAACCCTTTTAGATCTACATGTTCTTCCAGAAGCTTATCACTCTCCTTCTAAGAGGCAGAATCCATGTTTTCACCCCTTTGGCCTGAGAAGGTCTGAGATACCTGAGAGATAGCTGCTAGCTGGGCCCAGCCAAACCAGACCCATGAGAAATAGTGATAATTATAATAATAAATGATTGTTGTTTTATGCCACTACGTTTGGGGTAGTTTGTTCCTCAGCAATGGATACCAGGAACAGCACTTAGATACATATCAAAATGTCAAGTTGTAGCCTTTCCTTTTCTTCCAAAGTGCAGTGACCATGACAGAGAATTTTTATCTTAATTGACGATGAAAAAGTCAATAATGTCCCAAGATAATTCACATTCCTCAGGTGGACCTTGATGTCTCATGTCTTCCTGGGTCAGCAGCCTGCAATCCCAGGTGTCCCCCACCCCGGATCTTTGCTAAAGGGCAGGAGCTGTTTGGGGAGGCAGGACACACAGCACTTGGAGGAGGGATCTCTCAGCGAGGGCAGGACTGCGGTCTCAGGGCCTCACCCTGCTTTAAAGAGGAGAGAGAAGGTCAGGAAGCCGGCTCTTTTCTATTCCATCAAGAATTATCCATCAATGTCTGCCCGTACTTTTTTTTTTGGTAGTAAAAGGGTAAATATTTATAGCATATAAAAGGTTCATGGAAATTAGTAAGAAAATCAGCTAGAATACCTAATTTGTAAATGGACACGCACACACACACACACACACACACACAGTCACAAAACGAAACAAGGAAAGAAAAAAAACTTTCCAAAACCAAGCCAAACCACCCAACCAAACAGAATAACAGAAAAAGCCCAAGAACAGACAATTCACATGGGAGAAACTACGATTACTAAAGAAAAGCTTATGGAAAAAGAGTTGATCCACAAGTATTATAAAATATAAGTGGCACCAAACTACTTGGAGCACCTCTTAAATCACAAAAACAAATCAAAAGAGGAGATGGAGGTGAAGGTGTTGGTGTTGGTGAGCCCGGAGAACCACAATGCCTAACAGAAAACAGTCAGGCATTAATAGCAAATACCCAAACCACGTTTATCTCTTTTGGGAACAGAACTCTAAGAAAATATAAGACAAAGTCTTACAGTGGAGTGATACAGGTCCTTGGTGTGTGTGTTGAAAACGGTGTTAAAAGCTATAAGCAAATCATTCAACAGCATGAGAAATTAAGTTAACCAAAATACAGCCATTCAATGGAATACTATACATGCATTTAAATGTTAATCTGAAGACTATGCAGCAATATGAAAATGCTTACAGTGTAGTAAGTAAAAAATGAATGTGAAACTAACTATATATTACCATTATAACTATGTACAAATTATGTATGCATATGGAAATTCAAGAGGGGTATATTTTTTTAAAGAGCTAAATCCTTGAGGTAGTAGGACTATATGTAAATCACTTTTTTTCTATTTAAAACTTCTGTTTCCCTTAATATTATAATAATTTTATACAAATAACTAAAAAATAAATTTTAGTTGATTATTTAAAATAAGAATACGTATGTATATTTTCCGCTTGGTAAATAAGTATTTGTGAAAGTAGAATTAATTGCTTCTGGATATTCTGAAAGTATAGATGTTAACTTAGGAAACAATCTTGTACTGAGTCCTGTTAAACTTGTAGCATCACACCAGGTGCTGGCAGGGAGAGGGGTGCAAAGAAGAAGAAGTTAAGAACTGTAACGGAGGCACATTCATGCGGTTTGGGGCAGGAGGCTCTGGGTGGAGGATTCTGGGAAGGCATCATGGGTGCGTGACGTTCGAGCTAGGCCTATAGGATGATGGAGCTGTGTTCCAGGTGGGAGCAGGCAGCGAGGGACTGTCCTGGGAGCATGTGGCCAGGCCACAAAGGCCGGGCAGAGAGTATGGTGTTTGGGGAGTGGCCGACTTTGAACATGGTCCCTCCAGCCCAGCACAACAGCTTACACGTTGCTATTGTGCACTCTGCATTTCAGCGTATGTCTCCTTACACAAACACGTTTGATCTTTTTTTTTTTTTTTTAAGCCAGTCAAATTTAGCAGTAGCTAGAGTCAAGGGAAACTCCTTGCAACGCTGAGAAATATTTCCCTATTTCTGTGAGCCAGTGATCATTGTAAATTTCTCCCGATAACTGCAGGTTATCAAAAAGTGACCCTTGCGTGTGGTGCCACGGGAGACAGATAAAAGGCTAGTAGTCCACTTTCTGTGGCTGCTGTTACCACGTCAAATCACAGAAAACTTTAAATGCTTGAAAGCAATAGGTCAAGGGAAGTGTTGAAAAGCCTGGATACTTATCTGAACCTTACCTGACCTTCCCTAAGTAGGCTTTTTCACAAGAAATGAGTGCTTTCTAAAATGCTAAATTCCTTTTCTTTTTATCTGTCCAGATGGATGCGGCAAAAGCAACTTCCTACTCGGCAAAGTCCAGCTGCCTCTGCCAGGGTGTTCAGTTCCACTGGAGGGCACAGGAATTTACATATCAAAGGCTGCACAACTGCTTTAGAGGCCTGGTTCCAGGTGGATTTGGCATAATTTTTATATTATACAAGCTGACCACCACCATGAACTTTCATGGATATTTAGGCCACAGGTCAAGGTCCTTCTGCTTCAGAGCTAACCAACAGCACGTCGTAGATACAGATGGATGATCCTCTCCCCTATTCTCAGTCTGCTAAACAGTTTCAGCGCATCTGTTCTGGCAAGACAGACCTAGAAGCTAATTTGTGCCTACGGAATCACAACAGGATGTCTGTGTAAAATGAGCAGCTGTGGCCTTTACATTTTCAGTTACTGGAGTTTTGTCGCAATCACCATGAAAGGTCTTTGCCATGGATTTTTGGTGCATTCATGTCTAAAAAAACTGGGTTATCAAAAGTTCTTCCTTGTAATATGCTTGTTTTGGTGGCAATGCTTGCAGAGAAGTATGCTACCGATGAAAAGTCCTTTATGGTTCTCGTTAATGACTTAAACACAGCTGCTGACAGGGGAAAAATGGAGAGTAAATGCCTTCCAAATGTTCAAGTAATAAAAGCATGTTCTGATGATTTTCGCTGAAAGCATGCTTCTCTGCGTACAACAGCAACCAGAAATTCAATTTTTTTGTTTCCGTATGTTTTTAATAGGACTAAATTGTCCACTTTTTTTTCCTGGCTGGTACGGTTAAGTTTCAAAGGTGTTTTCTATCAATAGGTGTGTTCCCCCGACCCAGTTCTTTCTTCATTTTAATCCCTCGCAACCTTTCCTTCATCTTCATACTGACACAAAAATAAGATGGCATGTGGGTGCAGTTACAACTGAAGTAAGTTTCAGTCTTTATTCCTGGCAGCTAAAAGTATCCCGAAGCCACCGCCCTGGTCTTAAAGAACAAGATGTCAGACACGATGCTTTATACTAGCGTAAAGCATGGGCGGTAGGCTGTTTGGGACTTCATTCGCAGGTTGAAAAACAAAACGACACCTTTACAAGTTCAACATGAGGGTCTAGTTTTCAAATGAAACGGTTCTCAGAAAAATGTTTTTAAGCATTTCTTTTTCAAAGATGAAGGCTTTTTAAGAATTATTATTTATGAGCATATAGCAATTATGGGACCAGGGTAGAAATGCACGTGGTGATTTATGGGACAGTTTTTTCTCCAGGCAGCGTTTAGTATTCTTATGGAACCTAGCCTTGCAATGTTCTTAATTGTTTGAGTTCTGTACCCTTTTGAGCATCTCGTGATGGATAGGGACTAGTCTGCCAGAAAAATGTGCATACATGTATAAATTTGCATATAATGTCTGGAAGGTTCATGGAACACTGACTTCCTTGGTGAATATCTTGGGGGTGGGTGGGTCCATGGGCCCTGCTTAAGAACTCCTGTTTTTGAGCCTGGGCCATTAAGAAATTAAGAGGATTTCCCATCTTTAAATGACAATCAAACTTAACTTGTCTCTTGTCACCAAGTTCTAAATCTAGCTTTCCAAGTACCTACTATGAATGAGTTTCTTAAGATACTTAATTATTTTCCAGTCTCCTCATACAATCTGAGCAGAAAAATGCAAAAGAAGTTTCTTTAGCTGCTGCTCTCCTTTCACTGTGGCTAGAGGAGCTCATTGCAGACTGATCACCAACCGCCTGTTGAGTTGCTCCATCTGCTGGATGGACCCCGATCTCCGCATCCCATCCGGGGTGGCTGCTGCCGTTGGACGCTGCCAGGTGGTTGTGCGGTTCACGTGGTCCACATAAAAGACCCGCCCATGGCTGTCAATTCGAGCTTCCCAGTCTAGTGTTTAATAAAAAGGCAAAAAGAAAAATCAAGGACAAACTACTGACCCATATGAAACACATACCACTCCCAGGTCTTCTGCAGGTAGAACTCACCATTGGTTTGTGGCTGAAGGCCACTGTCCACAGCACCTGCCAGGGCTTCTGGGGCATTGGCATGGAATCAGGCATTCCGGAAAACAGCTTAATGAACTTAGATTCTTTGCTGGGCCATTTTAATTTTTTAAAATTCACTTGTATTCTTACTGCTCTGTTGGCCAGGCTAGAGTGCAATAGCACAATCACAGCTCATTATAACCTTGAGCTCCTGGGCACAAGGGAGCCTCCGGCCTCAGCTTCCCGAGTAGCTAATGCTACAGGTGCATGCCACTGTGTCCAGCTAATTTTTAAATATTTTTTGTAGATATAGGACTCTTGCTATGTTGCCCACGCTGTTCTCAAACTCCTGGCCTGAAGTGATTCTCCTAACTCAGCCTCCCAATGTGTTGGGATTACAGACGTGAGCCGCCATGCCAGATCTTCTAGGCCATTTTAAGCAGTAAATGTGGTTCCCTGACCATGACCTAAGTTAAAATTCTAGTAATTTCTAATGAATATAATGCTTAATTAATTTATTTCTTAAAAAATTTCCATCTTCTCTGTCAATCTTGTTGGCTACTCAAGTGACAGCTGTGGAAGATGGAAAACACCCTCCAGTGGGGGCTGACACTGTGATGCTGGAGATTCTTCTCTTTGCCAAATCGGACAGAGGGTGACTAGGTTCAGTGGAGGGAATAATGGCCCTTGTATTAAAATCAGTGTTACCTACACTCCTAAAATACTGTACCTGCTACTTTAGACGACCTCTGACAGTCAGCAAGCTTAATCAAGTGCCATTCCTCTTGAGAGGGCGAGTGGAAAGGTTTGATATCTAAGGTTTCACAGCATCCTTTTGCCAGGTGCTAAATTAACAGTACATCGTCAACCTACCTGTGGCTGCCAAGTATCTCTGACCAAAACCAAACCAAACCAGTAACAACTATGAAATACCCCTTTGTTGATAAATCACCATCCCAAACAGTAGAGGGAGCCCAAGATAAAGAAAAGCTCAGTTCCTTTGCTTCCTAAATTAGAAACATAACAAAACAAAACCAAAAACTAAAAGGTGGAAGCATAGATGATACACTACATCGTACATGTAGGGGCTCAGGTGGGGTGAGGTGGATGGAAAAGCCCTCGAAACCGAAAGTGCTGGAAGTAATGTGTTCATGTCTGAGCTTCACGTAGAAGAGCAATGTCTGCTGTGCAGAAACGGGCAAAGCTTTCAGAGTCCACACATCAAATTGTGATGGAAATAGCAGCAGCGTGATTAAAATTATGCTGAGGATGCATTAGCCTAGAGAAGAAAAAGCAGAAATGACTGCAGAGGGAGGGAAACTATTCAGCCTTTTAAGAGAGAAAAGCCATAGCTTTTGGGAGTAGGTCAGGTATTAACAATTCTGTTGAAAACTTATCATTCAGGTAATGACATAGCAACTCTCAATTTTTTTCAATGAAAAAATATATTTGGTATATTTATGGTTTTATATGTACACGGTATATCTATCTGTGAACATAACGTTGACCTGAGGGATTGCTGAAAACCAAAATACCAGGAAACACCAAATTTAGCTTATAAGACAAATTGAAGGAAAAATGTAGGCAGTTTGTATTCATAAGTTCTAGGAGATTTTGAATAAAATTAACTATTAGATAATGCAGCTGTCAAGTATTAGTTGTAAATGGTAATTAGCTCATTGATAAAATTGTGTACATGTGATTACTAGGTGATTAATCTTTGATCTAAAAATTTTTAAATTTTAATGGGTCACAAACTAATATTAGCAAAAGCAATTGGACAATTCTTTTTCTTGAATCCAACATGATTGTCATCCAACAGAGAATGAGCATTAATCTTTGAAGAGCATCGTGCTATTTAAGTCAACTGAAAAAACTCCGTTTAGCACTCACCATGAACTAGAAACTATGCCAGGTCCTGAGGACACAGAGCTGAGTGACACATGTCCCTGTCCTCCAGCCACCCACAGTAAAGGAAGGATTCCTTCACAGACAAAACTTGGGTCTCATATATTAAGGAGAAAAACTAGAAAATGAAGTAGCAATAATGATAATTTATCACCACAAGTTTCAAGATTTCCAAATCAGTCATGGAAAAAGGTGATAAGCTGGACAGATGATTTTTTTTAATCAATATATTAAATATATGGAATGCATAGTGCTAATGACATACTCATAAATAGCGAGAAAATAATAGCTAAGTGTAGTTAGAGATTATGAGTATGTTTTCCAGATTGTTTTGTAAAGAATCTACTTTCCCATATTTTATAACCAAGGAAAAAAAATTCTAAACGAAACTGCAGGCCTCAGCAAGACTTGGAGGGCTCAGCACTGTGATGCCATGAGTTTGACTAAAGGGACACCTGAAAACACACCTCTATGATGCTGGGACAGGTTACTGTAGTACAGGTCAGGTCAGTTCATTTGTGACTGAAGGACCTATCGAATACTAAATTACATGTTTTTCACAAAGCCTAGGAACAATGTAGAGCCTAATAATATGTCATCTTTAGTTATCATATTAACAAAAACCTGTCAAATTGTACATTAAAAAAATTTTAACAAATGCAATACCATATTTATGGTCTAGACCTTTCTCTCAAACTTTGGAGCCACACATCCAGTTGCCTCATTGACATCACTGTCTGCATGACACTGCAAGCACAACATGATCCAAACTAAGCTTCAGACCTTTCCCACCAAAACCTGCTCCACCTGCAGCCTTCTCTTCCCATCTCAGTTGAAGGCAACTCTATCCTTCCAGGTTAAAACTCGTAGGCCATTCTTGACTGCTGTCTTTCTCTCACATCCATACCTAATCTGTCATCAAATCAGGGACTCAGACCACTCCTCCCCACCTCTGCTGCTCCCTCATTGGTCCAAGCCTCCATCCTTTCTCACCTGGGACGCTGTCACCTTATGGACGCAATCGTGTGTTGGAACTCATGCTTCCATTCTTTCTCCTCACAATTTATTCCATACATTGCAGCCAGGGAAAACTTCTCAAAACCTAAATCAGACAATATCATATCTCTGCTCAAAACCCTACAATGTCCCCCTTTCATCCAGAGTAAAAGCTGAAGCCCTTAGTGGTCTCTGAGGCCCTTTGCGATCTGGGGTCCGCTAGCTCCCCGACCCCGTCACCTGCTGCTTTCTCCCTCCTTCAGTCTGCTCCAGACGCACTCGTCTCCTGTTCCTTAAACCCACCAGGGTGTTTCCACCTGGGGAGTGGCAGTGGCCATTCCCTTTGCCTGCAAAGCTCTTCCTCCCCCACACTTGCAGGGACAACTCCCTTTCTCCTCGGTGTTGTCTTCTCAGTGAAGCCTACCACTAGGCTTAAAATCACTCTGGTTAAAATTGCAAACCAGTCACCAGCACATATTCAGAGACTCCTCAGCCTCATCTACTCTTGCTTTCCCACAGCATGTATCACCACCTAATATGCTACGCTAGTACCTTTTTATTATTTTATTATTTGTTATCTGTCTCCCAGACTAGACTGTAAGCTCCATGAGGGTGGGGATCTTTGTCTGTTTTCCTTACCAACAACAGTACCTAGCACAAAGTCAGCATTCAATAAACATTTGTTGAATGAATGACTCTCAGCAATGAAGTCATTCAGGCACTATTTGAGATTATCTAAGAAAATTCAGTTGGTAGAATTCTCTAACAACTTTTCTAATATTTTTCAATGTTTCATGGATAGGAAATCAAAACCTATCTGGAGAAATTTGCTTTCATTACTGAAAGCAGCTTACATAAGGTAATTCTTTTAAAATGGATTTATATTCAATTATTTATAATATCTGCATGTAAAACTAGTTATTACTATTGCATGGATTCTACATCAATTCATGCATATATGCATTTAAAGGTTTCATTGTGGAGAAAGTATCTTTTTTCTACAGAGAATATTTTATAGATATTTTTAAGATAATTGCCAAGTAGAAGGTATTTATAGTGACACTGAAATTTTATTATTCATTTATGGAATGTCCGTAAATTAGTGTATAAAGAAAGAAAGAAATCAGGCAACAAAAGTTAAAGGAAATAATGTTTGGTGTGGCCCCCAGAAAACAAATATTGTGTTCCTTTATGTTAGTCCACATATTAAAGATGTTTCTTGTTCTCTCACTGATAAATTATAATTGAATAGGGAAAAGAATGGTATTTGTGCAAAATACATCACAATACTAAGAAAAGATGAATTAAGAAATAAGCACTTCTCCTTTTGAAACTGTAACTGCTTAAGGGAAGCACAGGCAAAAGAATATAGAGAAACTCTGGTTCTTGCATCCTGAAAGATTTTGCAGTTGTAAAATCTATCAAATATTAAAGATTATCTTTGCTTGAAAAATAAGCCTAAATCAAAACAGAGATGTTCTAGAATTCATGAATATTTGTGATGCTAAATGAATATATAATGTCTGGGGTGTTAGTTTTGTCTTATAAATTTATTAAATAGAGTATTATAAGCTTAGAGTTCAAATGATAGGTAGAGATTACCTAGTTCAAACTTTGCATTTAGCAGATGAAGACATTCAAACTTTATTTTACAAATGAGAAAACTAAGTCTCTGAGAGATTAAATGGATTTCCAAGTTCAGATGACTAGGTAGATAATTATTAATTACATACTATAGTTACCAGGAGAAAATGGTATTGAATTCTAACCTGAAGAGGATATTTTCCCTGGCAACCTCTAAGAACTGCGGAAGAAATCTGGAGATGTTACCTATGCGTGTAAGTTATAGTAGGGAAAGTGCAAGTTCATGTGCCCTGTGGGGTTGAAGTTGTTTTATTATAGGGAGATGCTTGTAACATAACAAAGCCAGTGGAAACAATAGGATTATTCTATTTGAACTGCATATTTTAAATATAAAAGATTAAATTTGGGACTTAAAGGTCATGAACCGTTTGCAAGGACTAGTCAAGTCTTGTAAAGAAACATTCTTTGGGTCAGAAGTGGAGGGACACTGAAAACACTGGGTTATCTTTTCAAGATCACATGCTGAAACAACTAGTCAAAGAAAACAAAAACAAAAACAAACCAACACCAGGTTTTACAGTAGGTGCCATATTGGTTTTGATAACAGCAGTAGTTGTGGAGTTGGGGAAGAGTTTAGATGCTTAGGCACAAATTCATACTGACCTGTTTAGACTTGATAGGAAGAGTTAAGACATAGGTTTTAAAAACTAAAGCTTACTTGGTGGAAGAGGCTCATCGATTGTTGGGTAGTGATGATGTTCAGGCCTCAAGGAAGGAAGCTGGCTTACTGGCTGGGAATTATGGAGTATAGGACATTCACCTACGGACAAGATAGTCAAGACATTCAGATTCATTCATCGCTGTGGCAACGTCATCAAAAAAGCATGATTGTAAAGCTAACTACTACAAGAAATAACCCCTAAAGAACGGGCAATCTATTTTTTTGTGTCAGTTTGCTACATGTCACAGTCACTCTTAAGAGAGAGAATTATTGGGAAAAAAAAAAAAAGAAAAATCTAAATACTTCATGACTGATGATTGTGCCACAATTCAATATGCAGGATCCAAGTCTGATTGTGTAATGACTTGAATTTTCTTGATCTGGAGGTGGCATCAGAAAGGAACACAAGAGAAAATTAGCAGAGCCTGATTTTAGCCCAGTGAAGGAAACAGGTCTGTTTGAGGGAAGTGGAGCATTGATAAGGTCCCATAAAACCTTGGTGGGCTTGTGCAAAATTACATCTCTTCATTTGGGTAAGTTTCACTAGAAGGCTGTCTGCCCAGAGGCTGTTTCTCGGATCTTACGTGGAATGAAATTCTCAGATGGTGCCTTTCCAAGACAGGTCTGGGAGCTGGTGGACTGAGAGGGCAAATTTCTGTGGTAGGGCAGCTAGGGGTTAGTGGCTGGGAGGAGCCAGGGTGTTGTGGGATCTCGGGACTGTTCCAGATTATTTGGGGGAGGAATCAGACAAGCCAGGGTGCTCTGGAAAGAGGAAAGGACAAGAGACAAAGGAAGTAGATAAAAAGCAGGAAGACTGAGACAGGAAAGCTCAAAACACAAGTGGGATAGAAGGAGAAAGAAAGACAAACACGAAGAAATTTTAGAAATAAACATTATACCCACAGAATGCATGTCTCAGATTATTATAGACATAGCTCAGATTGTATCAATTCAGACATAGTGAGCTGAACAGTGTCCTAAAATGGTGGTCCTACTTCATGACGTCCTCAGGCGTGTAGAGTGACCATGTGGTTAGGAGGCCTATGGTACCAGCTGTTTGGGTCACATAATCACAGGCCATTGCTCTTGCTCTTTGGAGAGCTAGAAGGGCCCACGACGAAGGACAGCCTCCACTCAGCCTGGTTCCTCCTGCCTCACACCAAGCTGGTTTTCTCCCAATAGCCCCTACTGGCCAGAGAACAAAGGTCAGGCCTTTTCCTTCCTCCGCCCTCCATGGCTAATATAAATAGCAAGTGTTCCATTATCCCTCTGCTCAAAAAGAAACAGATTGTGAAAAATGGTGGTCGAGATCTTTGCAGGCTCTCAAATGCTGAATATTTCCCAGAATTTCCATACATGGGAAGGATGATTATTTCTTTTAATTCTAGTTCCACAGAACCAACTGAAAATAAAAGTAAATTAATTAGGAAGAAATTTAGGTGGGTTTAATTTAGTGGTTTAATCCCTAGAGCTAAATGGCGAAAGAAAATAGAGATATGTTCAGAAACAAAGGATCTTTTTAAATGTTAAATACGTCATGGTGTTTCTTGTGCAAATTCTGGTCTGTTACTCTAGTCCTCTGGGTCCTCAGAGACTCTAACGGAAATCAAGGAAGGTCCCCTCAAGCCAGCACCCAGTTCAATGCGGGTGGACTGCGGTTTCAAAAATGGGTTCTGTGTTTAAGTGGGTACCACACTCATGTTTGTTTTTATATGTGTTTAGTGTCGGAAATTAAAACAATGGTACGTACAGTTGTTATGTCATCAGCTGCTGCATTTTTAATTTAGTTTCTTTAAAAACAACAACAAACTTACCTCTTATAATTAATTCAACCAATCAGGTTAAATTACTCCTCCAAGCTAGTGGAAATACAACATTGTCGACTGCCTGTGGTTAATGGAGCTGATCCCACCTGCTTGTGAACCCCAAGCAAATGCGATGGTGCGACCGACATATCTCAGCCAGTTGAATGGATTGAATGCACTGAAGAAGCCAGCGGTTGTGTTCTGCACAGGGACTCGGTTCCACACAGTCACCCTCGCCTCACACACAAAGCAAGCGTTCAAACCCACCAGAGCCTCTGAGAAGGAAACCTCGTCCTCAGGTAAAAATACCTTAGGTCCTTTTCATTCTGTTTTGTTTATAAATAATGTGATCAAACTGTAGAGAAAGACAGGCTGCCTAGAACATTATTCGTAGCAAAGTGATTTACACCTAATAACGTGAAAATTTTCCTGGAATCACAAAGTAGAGGAAGTGTAAATTCAAAGGATTGTTTTAGATGCTTTACATAACATGACTTTAAAAGTTAGCCTTGCTGTTTATCTGCCTGGAGTATTCCTCGCTAGGTGAGAGGCAAAGTGCTTTTACAGCATATCATCTCATTTATTTGCTCCGGTAACCCTTCTTGGTAGAGTCTATAATTGTACGCATTTTGCACAGGAGGAAACTGAGGCACAGAGCATTTGGACAACTTGGTGAGGAAGTGGTAGGACTGAATATAAATCCAGGACACCTGCCTCCGGGGCCTAAGCTCACAGCCACAATGTCGTATTGCTCTTTTCATTCAGCTGCAGAAGGCTTTTTAAGAACTATTTTAAATCAAACTTTTAAAAAAGGAGGTTTTTATAGAGGGAAAAGAAGCAAAAAGTAGATAAAGAATACTAGCTTGTGTGCTTGCGTAGCTGTCGGTTGAGACTCATGACAGTGTTCCATAAATTGCTGCGGACTCATCTCTGTGGGTCTGTGTGAAGTTAATCCACCTGACCTAGTGCAATTTCTACAGTAAAAGAATTCACCATCTCAGGAGTGACGGCAAAGGACAATGGTGATATTTGTGGAAGAAAAGGGCACCCACCCATGGATCATTAGGCAGGTTGTGCTGAAGCCCCACTTTCTTTGAGCATCTGCTCTTGTGAAGCCTGGTGCTGAGTGTGGGACACACCCACAACCCAGACACCGTTGCTCCGGGACTCACTACTGAGGCGGGGAAGACTGGCTGTGCACAAGTCCGTGCCAATGTATGCACGGCCTCCACGAGATCAATAGTCCTTCTCAGAAATCTTCGTGTTTCCCTTTGTAACCACCACAGTGAGGCATACAGGTGCTTCGCAACCTTTTCTGAGTTTATCCTCTGCAGGATTCAGGAATTTAGAAATTTCTTTAGAAAGTTTAGAAATTTCTTTAGGAACTGTCATGTGAAGACTTCCACTACGATCCTGAAACACTTTCCTGCTCTTCCCCCTGCTGAATTGTTAGTCCCTCAAGGGCATGGATAGTGTCTTTTGAAAAATAAAACATTCTTTTATACATATTTATACCAAGCCAATTTTTAATTAACCGTGTATGGACTATCCCCCAGCATGGGAGCCAAAAGACAGTATAGGCTAAAACAGGGTTGTATGGCTCTGAGCTAAGAAGATTTTTATTTGTGTGTTATTATATTTTTAAATGTAAAAAAAGCCTTTTGGTGACAAGACACTTGATTTTGCCTCTTGATCCACAAAGCCTAAAATGTTTACTATCGGGGTCTTAATAGAAAAAATGTGCTGATTTCTGGCCTAAAACAACCCTGCCAGCTCCTATATGTGTGCTTTTATGTGGGAATTCCCAAATTTCCTTAAATCGTATTATTTTTAATCACGTAGTAATTATTTCCATAGCCTGGCACACTGCATCTGTCCTAGAACAAAAAAGGTCCTAAAAAATCCTTGTTAAAGGAATGTTCCATCCCCTTCTCCTCGTGGAAGGAACTCTCCACCCCACTCCTCTTGGGGTCCCTCCACACTGTCACCACGGTTTATCTTTCTCCCTGCCTTTCTTTCTCTACCATTTTCCTCATGTTTCTCCTATCACCTGGGCCACCTTCTCTTGCTCTTTCTTTCTCTGAAATGTAGAATTGGGCACTGTTGAATACTTAAAATTTTTTTTTATGCTCAGTTTAGTTCCTGTTCAAAAAAAATTGTGGGTGTCAGGCATTTGTTTAGATGCTAAGAATTCAAACATAAAGAAGACACAATTCTGGCCCTCAGTGAGCTTACAATCTAGAGAGAATACCACTCTCTTTCTTTTTTGGAGGCTAATTTAAACAGAACAGCAAAGTAGCAGAGGCTATATTTTTCTCTTTTCAAACAACTGAATTATTTTTTCTCCCTCTGCCACTGTGACTTGACTGGAAGATGATTTTCAAGCCTGGATAAGGAAATGCAAATTAATTTAACATATGATTCCACAGGCATAACTAAGAAGGAACATCTTTGGTTAAAATACAGAATACATTTTAAAACTAAAGGTGGCTTTTGGGTTAGAATCTCATTTGAAACACAGTGATTTACACATCCATGTTATTCTTCCCTTCCATTAGCCAAAATAGCCAACAACAACAACAACAACAAAACAAAACCAACAATAATAACGAGAATTGAGCAGACAGAAATAATGACAAATACATGTAGGCTATACATATATATACATACATGGGCTAGTTGAATTCTAAAACAGAGGTAAAATCTGTGTTCTTCAACTAGTATTAACATTTATTGCTAATCTTCAGTGTGTTTTGGAAGTCACCAGATGTTTACACATTATCCACCTAATGTTGATGAAAGATTATTTCCTGCTTATATCATCCGATACTAGTCTTGGGGCTCTGGTTGCTGTCAAGACTAGCAAGATAACATGTGTACTAACCAGTTCTGGTGATTAAACAAACAGAGAAGCACACATACAAGTGCACGCTCACATCCAGCTAGTTGTAATTCTTGGTGTGTATCCGAACATGGTGGGGTGTCAGCTATTCACAGTCATCTATACGCATATACACAGATACACACGCACACATATATGTACAAGACAGGCATACATTGCCCCAGCAAAGCCATTTGAGACTGATCCCCCCGCCCCCCTCTTGTTTTTAAACATGTTGGTGAGACCTGTGTCCCCCTGGTGGTCCTATTCTCACTCTGACCAGGTTTGAGGTCTAACCTTCTCTCCGAGTGCTTGGACCTGCCACGGGGGATTCCAGACCTTCAGTGGCTCCTGCCACGTGCCCGCCAGGGCCGACCAGCTCATCTTGCCACGGCCCAGTGCCGTTCGCGGACTCTGGGTCCAGCTCAGGGCTCTGCACCGAGTCGGGCACGGACTCGAACGCGCTGTTCTCCTCCTCCTCGTCGTCTTGCGAGGAGAAGACGGTGCTCTCAGAGATCTTGGCGCTGTCCACGGAGGAGAAGCGCGTGTGGCTGGCGAACCTGTTGCCGTTGTAGCAGGAGGCGCTGTAGCAGGAGCTGCTGTAGCAGGACGTGCTGTAGCACGAGGAGCTGTAGCACGAGGGGCTGCAGCAGGACGCGTCGCAGCCCTCGCAGCTGTGGTCCCCGCCTTGCCGGGGGCTGGAGTCGCTCTCACTCCCGGTGCTGGGGTGCGTGTCGCCATCCGGGACCGCGCCGTTGGCGAAGCTGGGGTAGCGGCCCCCGGCGTGGCCAGGGGGCGCCGTGCCCGGAGTAGCCCCCTCGGGCTCTTCCCCATCCTCTTCCAGGACAGGTGGGTCAGCCGCTAACGTGTCCACCTCGCTGAGCCCGTCCTTCTCCGAGGAATCCTTGAGGGTGGACTCCTCCTCCGCGCCGTCCTCCTCCTCTGGGGCTACCCCGCCCCGGGCCGAGGGCATGCTGTGCAGCAGGGTGTGGATGCGGATGTAGTGTGTCCGCGGGGTCTCGGGGTCCCCGCAGGCCGACGCGATCACCGTCTCCAGCTCGGACACAGGCAAGGAGCATGGCCTGCTTTTTCTCTTCGCCGAGCCCCGGAGCTGCAGCCTGCCCCCTCCCTGCTCCAGAGTAGGCACATCGCCCTCCTCCTCCTCCTCCTGGTCCTTCTCCTCCTCCCCTCCAGCTCGGATCTCTGTCGCCGCTTCCTCCTCCATGGGCCCCTCGGTGCTGGCTGGAGCTTCCTCGTCTTCCAGCAGCAGAGGTGGCGCCTCCCCACCCAGGTCCAGCTCCTCAGCCAGTTCTTCTGCACTCAGGGCGGGCTGGGTGTCATTTTGCCCCGGGGCCAGGAGCTCCCCGGCCCCTTCAGATTCCAGCGAGACGGTGCCATCATCTCCCGCCTGGGTGGTGCCGGCGGCTTCCTCAGCTGGCCTGGCAAGCTCCAGGCTCTGGTTTCCTGACCCGTCCAGGGCACAGCCGTCACTCAGCCGCTCGGGCTTCCAGCTCTCCGAGGGCTCTGTTGCATCACACACGGGCTCCCTACAGCTGTTCTCCAGCAGGTTGTTCATGGGGCTGTCCTGAGTTTGTGCCGATTCAGGCTCTGTACTCAAGGACATCTCCTCATCATCTGCTGGCAAGAAGAAAAATATGTCATTCCTTCCAGAAGAGAGCATTGTGGTATTAATATACACTCCTGGACAGGAAGCAATCATTAAGGGATTTCTACATTAGGGTATTGGATGTAGGGATTGATGAGGGTTTCCCACTGGCCAGAGCTCTGCTGAAAAATTCAGTAAGAATGAGTGCTCATTGTGTTAATGACAATGTGCAGTCATAGGTGTATTTCAGAATTCTGTTTCAAGGGAATTCGTCTTTTGGTTAAAATGCTCAAAGCCCAGCACTACTCCAGTTCTGGGCTCATAACAGGTGCTCAACAATGTTTGCTACATGGAATGAGTTCCAGAGATGCAGGTGGTGGTGTTTGTAGTTCCTTGATGACCCCGGGGAAAGTTAATTGTGTTTGCTCAGCATGTTTTCTCTGGTTGGGTCCTGCAGGGTGGCAGACTGGGTCAACAGGGTTCTTAGGCAACTAGAGAGAAGAAAAAGGCTGGAAGATGGATGGGAGCAACCACAGTCACTCAATAGCTCAGGCTGGAAGGTTTCCAGCATTTGGAATTTATTGCAATAAAAAAATAAACTAGGGCTCCACATCAAGCAGCCATTCAAGGAATAGCAATCACTGTTTAACTTTACCTTCCTGTAGCCGTTCTATTGAATTTTTGCCAGATGCAAACTTCCCCATTTCAAATGCACTGGTGCAATTCACTAGTCAAAGAAAAACAGCCCCTTTGGTGAGCTGTAAAGCTGTCTTATGGCTTCACCAAAGAAAGAGTCAGTTTTATTCTCAGAATGCAGAAAAAGGCTGAATTTGAAAAGATAAAACAGTCAAGGTGTTTTCTTACAATGTAAGTAGTATATTGGACATAGAAAAGTGCAACTGGAATTTAATGTGTGGGTTGTGATAAACTTCAGATTCTGAGTCCTCAAAACCTTCATTAACTTTAACAGCAACTCATAAATGTGTCCCAGGAGGCCCTCACAATTCTCAGCATGATCTACACTCAGTATGGGGGTTGTGGGAAAAGAGCAAAAGTGGAATGATGAGGCATCTTATCATTCTTATTTGGAAATATGTTTTGGCATGAAAAACTGAACACTGGATGATCCTGAAGTTTTATATCCAATTTATATTTTTCATTTTCTCTGTGATACTATGTATAATCATAGTTCTTCAACAACATGACATTTTTCAGCAACTGACTAGTCTGTATTTAGTTACTAGGTAGAAGGAGATGTTTCACAGCCATTTCTCCCTTTGTTCATTCATGTGTGCAATGATTAAACGTCTACTGAGCACCTCCTTTGTGGGTGCTGGGAATAGGATGACCAATAAGACAGGGCTCCATATCCATGCTGGCCTCATTGTCAACCCCCGTTCCACTGTGTAACCCTCTACCTTTGGGTCACCATAGTGAAGAGGAGCTTCTCAATCAAGGGGACAGCAACCTGGCTTCCAGACTAGATCTGTCTTCTGGGCCTCAAATGGAGAAGACAGAGAACCACAAAACCTAGGACATGTCTGGAGAGAACCACGGTTATTGTATTTTGGGGAAGGAACCACACTATGATACCACCCTAGGACAAGACATGAAATTCATGCTGAAAATACCTGGGTGGATGGAGGAAGTGATCTCAAATCGGAATTGCAGCTGTCCACTCACATGATCTGTTGGAAGCCTGCGGCCAAGTGTGTAGCTGACCACCCTGTCCCTGGAAGGAAATAAGTACCATCACAGATCTGCTCAATACTTGTCCTCCTAATGACCACACAGTGTGCTTTCTGTGCCAGTGGCAGAGGCAGGCAAGCCCAGGGAGGTCCTGAGAATAGGAGGTGATGATCGGCTCAGGTACATAGGAGACCACCCTAAGGTGGAGACGGGAAAGCACACGTGCTCAGCAGCAATACAAAACTGTAAGGAAATCCTTATTGAATACGGATGCTCCTCGACCTGTGGTGGGGTTATGTTCTGACAAACCCATGGTAAGTTAAAAATATAGTTAAGTCAAAAATGCACTTGATACACATAATTTACTGAATATCATAGCTTAGCCTAACCTACCCTAAATGTGCTTGGAACACTTACATTAGCCTATGGGTGGACAAAATCATCTAATGTAAAGCCTGTCTTATAATAAAGTGCTCAATATCTCATGCAGTTTATGGAATATGGTACACTGTAGAGTACGGTATCGGTTGTTTATCCTCATGATCATGTGGCTGGCTGGGAGCTGTGGGTTTCTGCTGCTGCCCAGCATCACAAAACAGCATGGCACAGCATAAAGTTAGCCCAGGAAAAGATCAAAATTCAAAATTTGAAGTATGGTTTCTACTGGATTCATATCACTTTTGTGCCAATGTTAAGTAAAATAATTCTTAAGTCGAACCATTGTGAGTCAGGGACTGTCTGTGTTCTAAAGTGGTAGTAGGCAAACTACAGCCCCGGGGCCAAATCCGGCCCACCCACTGTCTGTTTTTGTATGGCTGCGAACTTTATACAAATGGTTGGAAAAAGAAACGAAAGAAGAGTAATACTTTGTGGCATGTAAAGATTATATAAAATTCAAATTTCAGTGTCCATAAATAAAGTTTTATTGGAGTGCAGTCTTGCTTATTAGCTCACATATTGTCTGTGGCTACTTTCATGCAACAGTGGCAGAGGTGAGTAGTTTGGACAGAGACTGTGTGGCCTGCAAACCTAAAATATTTACTTCCTGGCCCTTTATAGAAAGTTTGCCAACACAGTTTGCCAATCTGTGTTCTAAAGCACAGGGAGAGATAGAGATAGAGAAGAGAATAAATAAAGACATGGATGTCCTTTGCTCGCTTCTTCTGTGTAGATTGCCATACTCCAAACATGCCGTTAACGATGGACAGTGCCAGCAGATGCATATCTGTGGTACACATGTCACGTCTAAGAAAGGACGCTGTCATGGTTACTGGAGGGCCCGTGGGTGCTATGTGGAAAGGCATTTGCTGCAGGACGGAGCAGAGCAAGACTCGTGGGCTGGCTTCTCTAGCCTGTGACTTCCAATTAACACCAACTGCAGGGGTCCCACACATAAAGACCCTGAGTCTCCACCCTGGACACTGGAGCCATCCCCTCTACCCACTCAAAGCAATTGTTTTTTCCTTTTTTGTAGAGACAGGGTCACTTTGTTGCCAAGGCTGGTCTTGAACTCCTGGCCTCAAGTGAACCTCCTGCCTCTGCCTCCTAAAATGCTGGGATTATAGGTGTGAGTCGCTGCTCCTGGCCTCAAAGCAATTTCTTAATTACTAAAAAGAAAACTATCCCGGGGGCATCAACCTGAAGCTTTGCGGTTACATTTTCATCAATAATATAGCTTCAGCAGAGTAAATTGCCCTCTACACCTAGTCTAAATAGGAGTGACTTCCTTGGGCTTTTCTGGAATTAACAAATCCAGTGTACCCAATAATAGCAAAAACATATCCCCAAACCAGTTTTTATGCAGATGACTCTCTATTTACTCCATTTATTAAGTTGTGACATTCAAGTCAAAAGATAAATTACTGGCTGGTAGTGTTTTAATGTTTCTTTCTGGAGAACGCTGGCAATGTGAAACAAACAAAATTATATCCCAATGATCCACTAACATAATACAGGGTGTCCCAAAAGTCGCCGTACCTGGGACACCCTTTATTGTTCTTTGATAAGCCATAATTCAGTGTTTGGAGCTTCCCTGAAGCCCACTAAATAAAGCATTATATGAGGAAAGCATTTTGTCCATTGAGAAAGGGCCTTGCTCAGTATTAGGAAGTAGGCCTGCCATGACCATAAGAAAGACATTCTGAACCCCAAACTTGATTGAAATCAGGGGAGGCTTAAAGATGATCAGATAGTGAAAGAAAAACTAAATTTATTGTGCTTTGTATTTGCTTTCCAGGCTTTTCTTTACTTTGCTTTTCACTCACTTAATCAACAAATATTTTGGGGGGCCCTGCCATGTAAAACGTGCTGCGGTTGGTACAAACGGGCAGCAGGCGAAGTCAAGGTTAGAGGCAGAGAGCCAACTAAAGGTTGGGATGTTACAGGCAAAGGAATCGAGGCAGCATTGGGAATGAGAGTGCATGTGTGTCTGCAGAGGAAAGGTGCAAATATCTGAGGGTGGGCAGACAGCTGGTGCAGGAGGTTTGCAAAGCAATGGATACAGGGGGCTATATGGGGTGTGCATTTGCTGAGGGCAGAGGGAAGCTGGATTTGCACTCTGGGGTTCTGCTGTGGCCCAGGCTGCATGGCCACTGCTTCCATGGCCATCACCCCAACACCCTGCTCCTACTTGCATTGGGACACCTCCAGAAGGGGCAGCATTGCCGAAGTGGCCTCCAGGGGCCTTGGCAAGCAGCAAGCTTTGGAGGAGCCACCCTGCCCAGCTGCCAGGGGGCTGTCTGTCATCCCATGGGAGAAGGGGAGAGGAGACTTGCTCTTAGAGAGGTTGATGCTCAATACACTCCATCTGTGCTCTGCATTTCCCTGGGTGGTAAGACCACTGGGAGAATCATAGCTGACCTTCTGGTAGGGGACACCTATTCGACTTCAGTTACTTGCCTTCACCACCTGTGGATGTGCCTTTCCACAGGAGGCGGCTGGGAGGGTGGGAAAATTACAAGAAATGAGCCAGCAGCTTCTGCTTGAGAAAAGTTCTCAACGTGGGAGAGCAGACGGCTTCCCCCTGAGGCTGTGGCGAGCAGGAGAGCACCCAGTATCTAACCCGCAATGGGCAGCAGTGTGCTGGGTGCCGGGGTGCACAGAGCCCTGCTTGGCCCCTTTTTTTGGCCTTCAGCCCACCCCCTGGCAGAGGTGTTAACAGCCGTGAGAGAAGAGGAATGGAAAGCCAGAGAGTCACTCCCAGGAACCTTGCGAGGAGCCTGTCATTGAGGGGGCAGCACTCGGCTTTGGAGGGAGGCAAGTGGGAGGGAGGCGGGCGGGCGTCTGAACTCCGGCTGCATCTCTGCTTCTTAAAGGCAATCATTCATCCTTTCTAAGCCTTGTTTCCTCACAGGGAGGCGCAGAGACAATGCTGAGTTGCGGAAGTGTCGTGAGGACTAAATGAAATAACAAAGGTCACGTCACAAGGAATACCATTCGCTTCTGAGTCCCTGCTACGTGCCAGCGACTGTGCCAGGTTGTTTATGGACACTTTTTGTCTGTCTGTTGAGTCCTCACAGCCACAAGTGGAAAGTGCAAACACGGAGTTTGACACATGGCTGTAGCACCATAAACGTCGGCTCCCTTTGGCTCGAGAGTTAACGGCATGTCTACGTGCGCACAGTGGCACGGAGGCTATAAGGTCCTGATTAAATGTCCTTATGATAATCATTAGCAATTCCAAAGTCCTTCCGAAAATTCAAAGAACTTTAAGACACTTGGAAACTCTCATTCCCTTGATATCATTCTAAGGGTTAGATTACATGTAACCGTATGTTTATGAACAGAGAGCTATACCTAGTGTTTTCAAATAAAGGTTGCTGTTTCCCAAGGAAAAACGTATTATTCATAAGAATTTTATCTGGTCATGGTCCACTTGAGTGAGAACCATGAGTGGACATGAATGTAAAGGAGACGAAACGCAGGAACATTCTCATACACGATTGAATTCTGTGGGCAACGTAACAGCTGTCATTACATGAGAATTTATGCTTTCAAATTTTCATCCATATTATCCAGTATTTTCTGTAAATATTAGCGTCTTTGAAGATACTCTACCCTAGTAACCCAGCATTTCATCTTGTTATGGAACTGTTGTTAAATCCCACATATGAGACAGCCATATGAATGAAATAATATTCTTCATAGTATAACAAACTTTAGTTTTTACACGTGTAGAAAAATATAGCACTGAGGGCTTTTTTTAATACTGTCTTAGGATTTTTTACTCTCTGGCCTAAGCAACCAGTTGATACGCAAGGGGAATGGAAAGGTTTGTTTAGCTGAATGTTGTGGCTTGGGCAACATCGTTAATGGGAGAAGCCAAGGAAATATAACAACACCATTTTCGTTTGACGGTCTGTGAGACTACACTACTGTGGCTTCCCCTGGGTGTGGCCTGTTGGCTGAAACCTGGTGATAGTGAGATCTCAGGCACAGGTTTACCCTATGGCGTGTCTCTCCAGGAGTCTCTGAACGGGCATCGACAGCTTTCCCAAGAAGCGCTTGATGATGGGACGGCTCTTGGCAAACTTGTCCTTCACCTCAATTTCCAGCACATCAGTGGGCAAGGACACAAAACTGAATTGCTGCAATGAAAGAATATGTGACATCAATTAACTGAGAGGTGCCAGGGCTGCCCAATTCCCAGTCCGTCTGCCTTCACGACCCACCCCAGCTGCATGTGCTCTGTCTCAGTCTCTCTCTCACTCTCTCTCTCTCTCTCAAGGTCTTAGAAATGCTGCAAGCCTTTGTTTATTCAGTAAATGAGGAGAAATGAAAAGATGCTTCGTTAGGGCTTAAAAATAGGGTTATTCTTTGAGATTCAAACAATAAAATCAGAATAATTTATAAAGAAAGAATGCCACCCAGGCCTCACCATACTTGACTAAAGTTTTATCATACTAAGAACAGGCACAAACTCACGTATAATTAATGAATGCACTTTCAATCAACAATGCAATATTTTCTTCCCTTATTATAATGGCAGACATTTTTAAAAATCTGATAATACTCCACGTTCTTCAGAGCGGGTAAAGACAAGAACTCTCACACTGTATTGGTGGGAATGTAAATTGATTTGACCTTTAGGAAGGGAATTAGCAGTATTTATCGACATTTAAACTGCAAATTCGCTTCAACCCAGAATTCTATTTCTAGGAATTTTCCTTCTGGATTAACTTGCACAAATGTGCAAAACATATGTTTTACAAGGATGTTCATTGGACAAAAGAATGGAGAAAAGCAAACCTGGCTATCAATAGGAAACCGATTGTAAGGTTGGCCAAAAGACCCCCACAGGCACAGCAACGACAAGCCCCGGGCCCCTTCCCTGTTGGCTTGCAGCCAGGGCCAGGCCACATCCCGCCATGACGGGCAAGAACAGCTACACTGGCTGAGCACCCTGAGCTCGGTTTTCTGCTCTACCCAGCTGCTTCAGACAAAGCTCTCAGGCTTCAAACGACCACATCCTATCTGAATGTTCCAAGACCCCCTTTGTCACCCCACATATAAAAACCCTGCCTCAGTCCTGGGTGGCGTGACTTCTCAGGCCCTGATCTTAGGACCTGTAAGCCTTGCCCAGGAGCACTTTAATAAAGCCACTTGTTTGGCCATAACTTGTGTCTGCTGGTCTCTCTGCCACCAAAAACCTTACATTTGGTGCCGAAACCAGGGAAGGGCGAGTGGCGCCGCCGGGACTGTGGTCTCGGGTCGGTGTCCGCCCTTCCGCGGACCTTCCGGACAAGGATCTTTGGCCACGCCTCAGGTCCCTGATTCTCTCTCGGCCTGGGTGAGTCACCCTGTGTTATCTCAACCCGAATCCCCCACCGGGAGTCTCTGTTCCCCTTCTACTGGATCCTGTTCCGGTCAGTTAAACCGTGGGCCCATGTCAGAGGCTCTCTCGATCTGGGGCTTAAGATTATTTGGGGACGCCTGAATTTCTCTCTCCCCCTTTCCGTTCCAACACACTAGTCTCGGGAGACGTCCCCAGACTTCTGTGGCCTCCATAGTTAGGAAATTGTTCCTGTCTGTTTCCCCCATTCGGGTTGGGGCATCATGGGCAGCCAACCTTCCAAAATTCCGTGGTAGACTCCCCTGGGATGTCTCCTGGCTAATCTGACTGTCCTGGGCCTCAGGCCCGATATCCGGCCCAAGAGCCTTATTTTCTTTTACAACACCATTTAGCCTACATATAAATTGGACAATGGCTCCCAGTGGCCTAGAAACAGGACTTTCAATTTCAGCGTCTTATAAGACCTTGATAACTTCTGCCACAAAAGTGGCAAATGGTCCGAAATTCTATACGTCCAGACATTTTTATACCTTCGCTCCTGCCCCTCTCTTTGCCAGGCCTGCAACCTGGCCTAGGTCCTTCTGGCTTGGACTCAACCATCCTCAGTCTCCCCTCTTCCAGCTTCTACCCTGCTACCCTCCAAAACCCCCTCTGCCTTTTCTGATCCTCCTGACTCTCTCGTCTCTCCCCCTCCCTGGCCCCCACCTTATCCTGGCCATGGTCCCAAATCGCCGTCGTTGCTGGCTTCCCTGGTCAGCCATCACACACGCTCACAGGGCAACCCTCAGGGCCCGGCCCTCCTATGCCCACTCTGGGAGGTCACCAGGGCTGAAGGGGTTGTTCGGGTCCATATTCCCTTCTCTCTCTCTGATCTCTCACAGATTAAAAAGCGCCTAGGATCTTTTTCCAATAACCCTACTGCTTACACCAAAAAATTATGATATCTCACTCAGGCCTACGACCTCACTTGACATGATGTCTTTGTTATCCTTTCTTCCACCCTGACTACTGACAAAAAGGAACAGGTCTGGATGGCTGCCCAGGGCCATGCCGACCAGGTCCACCTTACTGATCGCGCCATGCCACCACGTGCGGAGGCTGTTCCCCAAAATAAACCAGAATGAAACTATCAGCCAGACACCCAGGCAGGCCAGGAAGGCAGGAGACGGCGAGACCGCATACTGCAGTGCGTCCTAGCTGGGCTCCAGGCTGCTGCCCATCGCGCAGTCAATTATGACAAGCTGAGGGAGGTCACTCATAGGGCAGATAAAACCTGGCTGCCTTTCTCAGTCACCTCACTGACGCCCTTGTCCAATACATCTGCCTAGACCCTACATCAGTGGCTGGGGCCACGGTCCTGGCAACCCACTTTATCACTCATTCCTCTTCCGATATTCAAAAAAAGCCCAAAAAGGCGGATCAGGGCCCTCAGACCCTACTCGGTGACCTGGCAAATGTGGCATTTAAGGTTTTCAATTCTCATAATGACCAGGCAGAGGTCCAAAAGAAAGCCCGCGCTTGCCAGAAGGCTCACTTGCAGGCCCAGGCCTTGGTTGCAGCTCTGTGGCTGGCAGGGGTCGGTGGTCTGGAAAGACCTGCAATGCTGGCTAGACCCTCTGGGGCCACCCCTCCCGGCAAGTGCTTCAAGTGCAGCAAAGAAGACCACTGAGCCAAATACTGCCCGCAGCCACGGCCACCCACTAAGCCATGTTCGGCATGTGGTCAAGAGAGACACTGGAAAAGTGACTGCTCCTCTGGCCCAGGGTCTGGAGAGTCAGCCCTTCCATCCCTGGACCTGCCGATGACAATGTTGGGCTTGGCTGCCAACAACTGACAAGCCCTCGACTCAACGACCCTTATCACCCTCGTCGAGTCCAGGATAAAAATCAAGATAGCGGGTAAAGCAGTGTCCTTCTTAGTCGACCCGGGGGCTATCTACTCTGTTCTGTCCACTTTCTCTGGTCCCATTTATCCTTCCCAAGTCTCCGTCTTGGGGATTGACGGCCACCTGTCCTTTCCTCGTTCAACCGGGCCAGTGACATGCCTGCTTGATGGGCGCCCCATCACACACTCTTTCCTTACAGTGCCTACGTGTCCCACTCCTCCTTTAGGGCGTGACATACTAGTCAAGATAGGGACCACGCTTAGCTTCTCTTCGGGACCCGCTTTCCTACTACTACTCTCTTAACTGCCCACTACATGTGGTTACCAAGGCGATTTCCCTGCACTCCCGCTGCCTGCTCAGAAAGTGGACCCCCGGGTGTGAGACACCTCCACTCCCACTGTCGCCTCTCACCACACCCCCATCCATATCCAGCTCAAGGACCCATTCTCTCTCCCTTCACGACCTCAGTTTCCCATATCGCCTGCACACCTCAGAGGTCTCAAGCCCATCACTAACCGCTTTTTACAGACAGGCCTCCTCGTTCCCACTAACTCTCCCTACAATACCCCAATCCTGCCTGTTAAAAAGCCAAATGGCTCATACTACTTGGTCCAAGACCTCAGGCTCATCAACAAGGCAGTCATTTCGATACACCCTGTAGTCCCAAACCCTTACACCCTGTTCTCTCATATACCATCTTCCACTACCCACTTTTCTGTCCTGGACCTCAAAGATGCCTTCTTTACTATCCCCTTAGACCCAGCCAGCTACAATCTCTTTGCCTTTACGTGAAAAGATCCTGACACAAACACATCCAGACAACTCAATTGGACTGTCTTGCCCGGGGTTTCGGGACAGCCCCCGTCTATTTGGTCAGGCTCTGGCCCAGGACCTACTCCAATGTCCCTTACAACCTAGCACCGTCCTCCAATACATTGATGATCTACTACTCTGTAGTCCCTCTCTACAACACTCCAAGACTCACACTGCCTCTCTACTCAACTTTCTTGCCTCTAAGGGCTATCAGGTATCCCCCTCTAAGGCTCAGCTGTCTACACCCACTGTCACTTACCTTAGACTTCGTCTCACCCTCACTTCCCTTCATCTCACTATTAATCACCAGCAGGCTCTTCATGACCTTCAGCCACCCACCACTGCCGAGCAGATTCTGTCCTTCCTCGGGTTTGTCGGTTTCTTCTGACACTGGATCCCCAACTTCTCTCTCCTTACCAAACCCCTCTGTCTGTCTAGCCCAGTCTCCTTCCCTCAACCTGGCTACCTTACTCCCTATTCCTAGCCTGGAGCTAGGCACACATCATTGTCTGGAGCTGGTCAATGCCTTGACAGCACCCAGACCAGGCCTCTTTGATCAACCCCTGCCTGATACAGATCTCACCCTATTTGTCGATGATAACTCCACTCAGAGAGCTGATGGCAGATGACGTGCGGCTTATGCCATAGTCTCTGCCTCCCAGACGCTTAAGGCTTGTTGGCTCCCTCTGAGCACCACCTCCCAAAAGGCTAAACTCATTGCCCTCACCCATACACAACACTTAGCCAAAGACAAGACTGCTAATATACATCTGCTCTATGCTTCCCTTATGATTAGTCAGCTAGCTATTGCTGCCATGTCACTAACATTTATAGGGGCTATCCATACTCCACCTGCCACATCCATGTAACGGATAAAGGTAAAGACAAAGACATATTTTTCTCCACTGGCAACAGATTCTCGTTAAACGTCTCTGATCCTCAACACCAGGCAAACCGGCATCACTGATAAGCTATATTAAAACAGACATTACTCCACTCCTCAGGGCGCCCTCTACATTAGTCGGGAATATGTCTTACTGCCCCAAAGCCTTCAAACACGCATGCAGATATCCACCAACATTCTCCAAACGAAACAGGCCCTGGCTGGCCACCTATCC
>CAUYSK010026021.1:0-37945 GCA_963575035.1 Avahi laniger
TGAGTTCTACTCAGCCATTAAAAAAATGAATTAAACCTTTTTTTTCAGAATCTGGATGGAACTGGAGACCATTCTCCTTAGCGAAGTTTTGCAAGAATGGAAAAACAAACACCACTTGTACTCACTATTAAATTGGAACTAATTGATAAACACACATGTGCACAGATGGAAGTAAAACTCAATAGAAATCAAGCAGATTGGAGAGGGGTAGAAGGGATGTGTGAAATCAAGCCTAACGGGTGCAGTGTACACTCTCTGCATGATGCCACACTTATAACTTTGCTTCAAGCAATACAAAGGCAATATCTTTAACCAAAACCTATGTAACCTCATAATATTCTGGAATAAAATAAGAAAGGGCTTTCAAACAGACCATAGAGAGTCTGTTCAAAAATTACTGAGCATGAATCGATAACATAATTAAAAAAAGCACAGATTATTAAAAGGCATTTTATGAAAGAGAAAAGTCAAATGGTGCCCAATCATGTAAACAATCAAAAAAATACAAATTAAAATTAATATGGATTAGTTGATTAATTAGTGTTGGCAAGCATTAAAAACCTGACTATACCAAGCATTAGTAAGGATGTAGAATAGTGGGCATTCTAGCACTGCAAGTAGACATCTTATTGTTTGGCAATATCCAGTGAAGTAGAATATGCACATACTTCATGATCCACAAAATGCACTCTTATACGTATACTTAAAATAGCTTATCAATCAAGCCAAATCCATTCTTTGATCATTATACCTAGCAGAAAATTTAGGGATTTTCCCCAATTAACTATTGGGGAGAATACATTTACTATACAAATATATTTGTGATAAATAATATATGTAAATAACATATTTTATATAAATACAAATATCTATACATAAAGACTGTTTATCCTAGTGGGAAATCTTCATCTTCAAGAATCATACTCATTCCAGTAATTTAATTCTTGCAATTAATTCATCGCTTTTCCTAATTCCACAATTAATTCAATTTGGTATAAAAGAGAATAATTCTTCCTTTCCTTCTTGACTTCACCGTATTATTTCACAGATGCAAGTTTAAACATAAGTTGTGACTGAACACAATTGCTACAAAAATCCCCTTTTCAATCTCTCCCTATACCTTGCAGGAGAGAAGACTGTGTGATAGACCCAACAATATCATATAAATTGTAGTTTATGCGTAGCTGAAATCAAAAGGAAATAAGCGAATTTTCTCCTAGTAGAAACTCAAGATTATCAAAAGTTTTCCTAGTGTGAGTGCACACACCCAGAAGAACACAAAGCCTGTTGTTAGGAGTCTAATAGTAGTTGACGGGTGTCGAGCAGTTCAAGGGGAGAATGAAAGGAGAAATTTCTTGAGTTACAGGTTGGATGCTCACCATGGTTTGTTTTGTTTTTACATATATCCGAATATCAGATAGGTTCATGGGGAAAAGGAGGTAAAGGAGCTTAAATACTTTAGAATTTAAAGGCATTTAATGCTCTTAATTTTAAGGAGGTGGTATATTATAAACCATTCACACTTTCTTGTAACGTAGTTTTATTCAATTTATGACATGTGGGACACAAAGGATATTGATCAATGGATACTCAGTGGAATCAGTCTAACATTTGTCTTTCACTCGTGTGTATGTGTGCGATTGTGTGTGTATGTAGATATACATATATTCATATAAATATAGAACAAATGAGAAAGGACAAAAGCAACAGACTTTTGCAATGATAACATCAGTTTCTGTGTGCTACGACTAAGGGCTTTCATATGGATTCAAGCAGACATGCTAAGGCCATAGCTTGACATTTTTACAGA
This sequence comes from Avahi laniger, assembly GCA_963575035.1. Classification (NCBI taxonomy): domain Eukaryota; kingdom Metazoa; phylum Chordata; class Mammalia; order Primates; family Indriidae; genus Avahi; species Avahi laniger. The sequence goes on from CAUYSK010026021.1 coordinate 1,811, forward strand.
GTTGTCCTGCCAATTAATGCTGTTTCACCAGGAAATCCTTCTATTTCATAGACCTATTTCTGAAACCAATGTACTTATAAAAGGTAAAAGAATCTCTGTAAGCAAATGCTTTATACTTCTAGTGTGTTTAAGAGTATCACGTGTACTAACACAAATCTGAATAAATCTCTGCAGCTTCCTCTGGCAAGTTCTAAGGATGTTTCTTAGTATACGTACACGTCCCCAGAAGTGCAAGACGTTACTTGAAACTTACTGTTGATGCCTACAATACACTAAATTAAATGCCTATTATGTGGTTGTTGTGTTGTTGTTTTTCCATTCTTACTTAACAATGGGCCATCTGCTCTTTAAAAAGACTTGCTTGTCAACATCAGTATCTATCATTTATAAGAGTTCATCCAGGTTGTGTTGTCAGGATTTTTGTTTTATAGTCATGACCTCTCTTTCACCAGAGCCTTACTAAAAACTAGTGAAAGCCATCAAATCCTTTGAGTTGTTCTTAAATAAATTAGATATAGCAAGCTATTCATGCAGTTTTTTTTCTTTTGGTGACTTTAACTGTTTAGTTGTATCAGTTTTTGCAGTAAATTTCCTGTTCTCCATGTCTCAAAAATTTATGGACATTTATGAATTTCTTAGGAGATGTAGGTTTCAGTCAGTGATTAATTCGTAATCAGATTTTGTCATTTTAAGGACAAAATGTATCATTGATAAAATTTTTAAATTAAAAAATATCCCTGTTTCGGCAACTTTTCTGTTCCATAATTTAGCATTGCTCTGTTCCTTCTTGTACATCTCCTTATGAGAAGTAAAATCTCCAGCTTTCCTTTACCTGAAATAGGATATGAAGAAACTGAATGAACTAAAAACTACTAAAAATTTTTTTATTAGCTGTAGCTCATATCTCTCAGGCTGAAAAATTAATTGTAGCACTTCTGCAGTTTTATGTTTTTTTTTTTGGTATGAGTGAGTTCTTTAATTATTTCATGTGATTTTAACTTATCTTTAGAACTTAAGTGGAAGCAAAAACTGTGACTAGTCATTATAATTACTAATTCAAGCTCCTCGTATGTTGATTTACACAATTTAGACACAGTAAAAAAAAGTTTACAGGACTGTTTAAGAAAGTAAGGGAAATGTCCTTAGGCTGAAGAAAGTAAGAGATATGAATGCATATGTTATCTTTATTTTAAAAATTCTAAATATTAAATTCAAATTATTAATATATCAAATTTTTATGAACTATTAATGATAGCAAGTAATATTGACATAACATAAAATCTAAAAAAGCTACTCTCAAATAAGTGATCCGTAGGCTAAGGTCCTAAAACATAGATTCCAATTCTGAGTAATAAAAAATAATTTTTGTTGAATATCTGCTCTATTGCATACTAAAACAGAGGCTGAGTATACCTAATCCTCATTGCTCTGATCTTCAAAGCATTTTACAAGAAGGATACTGCTGATGGTCAATAGTCTCATGTGCATTTTCAAAGAAAGTCTTTCTATTCAAGATGACATTCACTTTATTTTTACCTTCCCAGTGCCCAGCACAGTGCTTGATATAGAGGAGACAATAAATCAGTAATTTTCAAACTTTGTTGACCCTTTAAAGAATCATCTGGATTACTGGTTAAGAAAGAGATTCCCAGAAAGTCAGAGATTTTTATAAGGCCTGCATATTTGCATTTTTAAACAGCTGATACAGGTAAATCTGATGTTCATGCTCCATGGACCATACTTTGAGAAATAGTGTAATAAAATTATCAATTGCCTGGTTGTAACATACAGGATGTCCTGAAAGTCACCATACATAGGGAAAATAGAAAATTGTAGCTAAATGTACTTTTATTTACAAAATATTCATTACAAAATTTTTCTTTGTATGGAGACTTTTGGGACACCCTGTAGTTTGATAAATGGCCTACAAAAGTTCAGTACATAGTTCTTATGTTTTGAGGAAGACATAGAAAATCCAAACAAGAAAATTTAAGGACTAAAATGCAATAATTATCTAATGGAAGTAGAAAAAGCCCTGACAGAAAGCTAGAAGAATGCCATTGAGCAAAGGGTATTGATAGGCATTATACCATCACGATTTATTCCACTATGGTAATTGGCAGCATTTTCCTTTATAGCATTTTTTTTTCCTGTTAGAAGAAAGCCCTCAGCATTAGTCACAGCCAAAGAGCACTGCATATTGTCCTTGGGAGCAAGGTGCCTGACAGCATCAGTGTCAGTCAAGAATGATGCCCCTGCAGTTCCTGAAAAAGGTCAAGAAGAGAAAAGTGACACTGACTCAGGTTGAGAATGGGTGGATGTATTCCGTCATGCTCCAAAGAGCCCTGTCCCTATGGAGACAGGTAAGGAGAGAGCATCATTCACAGTGTTTTACCGAGCTCTCAATGGGGATTAGCTTCATTGTGAGAAACATCTGAGCAGAGGGGTGATATTGAAGCATTGCCTGCTGAATGGTATTTTAAGGTGTTTTCTTAAATATACAATATGTCCTAATTTTTGTCTTGTCCTCTCAGAGAAAACGATTCTGATGTTGTTGTCTCTACTCTTTTAAAGTAATCTTACTCTTATTTCTAATTCCTGTCATGTTCTGCTGGAGAGCCATGATTCTTTAAGACCTGAGGTGGCCTCTTCAAACATAAAGTGGCAGAATTTTAGCAAAGCCATTCCAATATTTTTAAACAGTCTAAAAATTGTGCCATAACTCTAGTTTCTGCTGAAACATTAAAATGGCCCCACGCAATGATATTAGGATATCTGTGATGTTTGCTTTGAGCATTCCTCTTTTTTCTGACCTTGGTAGAATGCTTCTGCTTCCAACAGCCTGCTGACCCCAGGAGAGCCCCCCTCTGATATTCCTCAAACATTATCCCCTGTTTTGTTCAGTTAAATTAAATAAGCATTCATTAAATATTGACTGTTTCCAAGCAAGCATCAGTTCTACAAAACAAATATGACAAAGACTCTGGCCTCAAGAAACTTACAGTTCAGAGGGTGATACAGGTAACCAAATACACAATAAACTGTATCTTAAATTCTCTAATAGCAATATAATAATAGGAAAACTAAGCCCAAATTGACTTAAGAAAATGGAAATTTATTGAATCATAACAGAAATACCCAAGAGTGTGGCTGGTTTTTGGCATGGCTTTGTAAGAATGTCATGTAATGTTCTAGGGCACATAATTTGCTCTGTAATGTGATTTTACTTCATTTATGTTGCCTCTGATTTTAAAATGGTTAATTTTTTATAGCAGCAAAATAATGGCTTACATTATTTATTTCTAGAGCTGTTTCCTTTCAGATTCAAATCATTCAATAAGATGAAAATATTTTTATCTTGTAATGCTAAGAAAGATTCTTGAGATTCATGCTGTTTACAGTTATTTAGTCAGGTGCCCAGATCTCAATCTATCACTGGAAATGCAATGCATTGATTGACTTTGATGTTGATAATATGTTCCAATCCTTGAGCTCAGGGTCATAGATGGATCTTGCAGACTGAAAATGTGTTGCCATATAACCCCAACTAAAAAGTACGGATGTTAGCATTAGGAAAAATAAATTCCAAAGAGATCATAACACAGGCTCCTAATTCAGCTTACGAGGTTTCATGACAGAGGAAGACAGAGATAATTTTCGAAACATGTTTCAAGGTGCAGAAAAGCCAGGAAGGAATTGGCTACTCTGTAACAATGAACCACTCCCAAATCTTAATGGCTTAAAAAAAAAAATGTTTATTTCTTGCTCTCACAACATCTGGCTGTGGGTCTGTTAAATTGTCCAACGAGGTGGTATATCATTTGGTTGTTCAGATTCCATGCTTCATTGATCATATTGAACTCCCATTTCAACATACGCTTTCTCAAGAAAGTTGGAAGGTATGGAGCTGTCAATTAAAATCCCTATTTAATCATCGTTCAATCATTATGTCATTTCTGTCCATAATGCATTGAACGGAACTATATGCATGGCCTCATCCGATCGTGAGGGAATGTAGAGGACTCACATCTCCTCCTGTGCCCAGAAGGAAAGAAAACTAGATATTAATGAATATTTGAAGCTTCTACAGAGTCTAGAGCCATCCAGGTGAGGGACCAACATGGGCAGGATCATGGAGATATGAAGCAGTATAATGAGTTCTTAGACCAACATGGACTCCGGAATCAATGCAACACATTCTCAGTTATTTTTGAATGTCAAACATTCTGGGAATGGCGAAGAAGAGGCAAGAGGGTTATATGTAAACCAGGTCACATAGCAACTTGCAGAGAAGATGGTGCTTTCTCCTTGAAGTCGATCTTGATTTACTCTTAATTTGATCCGCACATTAACTTTTAGCACATTGTTTTTTTCATTCTGCTTGTGTGTCTAAAAAATTGCCCAATAAGGTTGAAAATTACCTAGGGGCATACCTATGTCTAGCTCTTGATAATTCCTCCACTGTGAACTAGTAGGAACTTTAACTATGGCCAAAATAGATAACCCTGATAAGGCACCATACTATTCGGACTCTGTAGAAATGTTCTGACGTCATGTACTAGTCACAGCTGAATGACTTTAGGAAGTGTTGGAAGCCTGGTTCTGGGGCCCATATCAGGCTCCACCATAGTCTTTATCATTGCATTGGCTTTGTCATTTCACCGGCTGGAGAACTGTAGTTTTCAGTACTGTCAGCCAGACACATAAACATCACAATTCATTTTAAAATATTAAAAAGGTGAAACTTCAGAGATAAGTGTTGAGAATGAAAGAACATTATATTTTGAAGTTGCTTAAAATTTTATTGAGGAATTGAAATTTACTTACTACAAAAAGCTTTTTAAAGGTCCATTCATCATAGAAGGAAGAATCAGAATGTTTAGGTTTTTAGAAGAATGGTAGAATTTAATAGGGAAAAGAAATATTAGAGACAAATAGAGAAGGTTCATATAAAAATTTTACTAAAAGTGAAAAGACTTCGAGGGGTTGATGGTTAAGTCAAGATATTGACTATCAAATGTGTACAGATAACTTACTTCTTTGGGTCTGAGATCTTATACTCACACATTGAAGGTATGGGAACGGATCATATATAACACAGGGATTTATAAAGGTGTGTATTTTGCTTTCTAAGTTTAACATTTATTGAGCACTAACATTAATTTGATTTGATAAGGTTCCGAGATTACCTAGTTAATATTTCTGGCTGTGGTTTGATTTGGAAAAAAATTCTGTCAAATCTCTTAATGCTCCTTCCTTGCTGACTGAGTAGTCATCAGTATTTGTATATCTTTACAAGGAGTATTCGTATAACTTGAAAACACCCTAGGACTTGACTAGATCTGTTTCCTACATGGAGTCATTAAAAAAATACATATTACAGTAAATAAAAATAATCACAACTCACTTTTTACCTTTATTTGTCTTACATTTTTTTCTTTGTTTTTTCATTTTTAATTTTTATGGATATATAATAATTATACATATTTATGGTGTACATATGGTATTTTGATATAAAATGTATAATGTTCAAATTGGGATAATTAGGATATCCATCACCTCAGACATTTATCATTTCTTTGTTTTGGGAGCATTCCAAATCCACTTCTCTAGTTGTTTTGAAATATACAATAAATTATTAAATATATTCACCCCTTGTGTTATCTAACTCTAGATCTTATTTCTACTACTGAACTGTGTTTTTGTATCTGCTAACCAACCCCTTTTAATCTTCATCTCCCTACTTCCCTTCTGAGTCTCTAGTAACAATAAATCTACTCTCTAGCTCCATGAGTTCAATTTCTTTAGCTCCCATATACTAATGAGAACATGTGATATTTGTCTTTCTATGCCTGGTTTATTTCATTTAACATAGTGTCCTCCAGTTCCATCCATGTTGTTGCAAATGACAGGATTTTATTTATTTATTCATTTATTTTTTTGGTGTGTGTGGCTGAATAACATTTCACTGTGTTTATGTACCACATTTTCTTTATCCTTTCATTCACTGATGGACACTTAGATTAAAAGGTATGCCAGAGACAGAGTTCAGGACATGCTATCCCCAAACATGGAAGCTTGGCAAGTAAGAAAACAGCAAAAATAGGAAGGTCTCTCTGATCTTCTCTTGTCCCTCCTCCCTTGATGTAGGCAATATAACCTAGCTGATCTTTTCCTCGAGTATGTCATAAGACCGTAATTCCAGAGGGGTCCTCCCTATACTCAGAGGAAGAAAAATTAAAAATGCCCTCATCTCTTAAGACTCAAATGCCAAGAAGAATCTGGCCAAACAGGCCTTGATAAACTCCCCCCCAGTTTATTATCATTAGATCATACCCTTTTGTCTTCTAATCATACTTCTGTATGACTGCCCATAAAAAGATATACAGTGTTCGCTGTTTCTTTGGGTATTTATTTCTGAAGGCTCCCATGTTAGGTAAAACCTATATTCAATCAATTTGTGTGCTTTTCTCTTGTTAATCTGTCTTTTGTCATAGATTTTTCAGCTATGAACCTTGCAATGGGTGAGGAAAAGATATTACTTTATTCCCTATATTAGGAAAACCAGAGTAACAGTTCTTAAAATCTTATTTCTCAATCTCAGATCTGCTGTAATCCATGGTTCCTTCAGAGATTTTCCCACAACAAAATGCCTCTAGAGCAACCTGCCTGACTTTCCTCTTTCTTTATCCCCACTCTGCCACTGCCGTCATGCTGCAGCTGCAGTATCTCCCTGATAGGACTGGCTGCCAGTGGCCCTGCCGCTGCCTAATCACATTGCCTGGCTACTTTAGGATGGCTCTCTACCACCTGGTCTTCCCATATTCCTCACAGGCAGCAGTGCACTGAACCTCCTGGGAAGAAAAGCTTTTTACTCATTTATTTCTCTGTTGAGAAATTCCTGGCAAGGATTTCTAGTCATAAAAAGGGACACAATCTCTATTTATGTCACTCATGAGTTCTTTTACTGAGTGGCAAATCCTCTTCTGTTCTTTTCTTTGTACCACTGGAATAAGGGTAATTTCCCTCGAGTAGTTCTGGGAGCATTGTCAAGCCCAGGTTGGCTGTATCCATCAGATAACCTTCTTATAAACTTGGAAAAGGGAGAAAGAAAACACGTCAATGAAAGAATGTAATCACTGCTCATTTACAGTTGATGACTAAGGCAAGTGATAAAAGACAATATAGTACGTTAGGCCAACATGAAGAGCCAGACTTATTTGGTAAGCAGCTCTGATGGCCACCACAATGCCAATACCCTTCTTGTATGTAAAGGATAGAAAAGGGAGGATCCATATATTTCGATCTACCTGTTTTACATCTTGACATGATGAGGAATTTTATTTGGGGATATCAATTATCCCTGTACCTGGTAATAAGTTGGAGGAAAAAAAAAAATAAATGACATTAGGTGTTATTTCTTTTTGAGATACTATCAAATATTACCAATAATAAGTTTACTGGAAATTAAATGCATTATATAGGTTTAAATTATTTTAAACTGAAATGTAATATAAAAGAAGTAAAAAAAATGAATGCATTACAGGGCGCAGAAAATTTGTGTTCAAATCCCAAGTTACTAGTTAGTGACATTGGGCCAAGAATTTAACTCCTCTGAACTTGTTTCCCCACCAGTGACACTGACTGTGATGTGGGTAGCTTTTACAATTATGTGAGATAACGTATGTAATGCAGCAAGTGCACTGGCTAGTTCATAGTAAGGACTCAAGAAATAGTGTCATTCTCCAAACCACCATCTTTCTTCCATGCCTGATGACCCTAACAAACTTTATATACATAAATAGGAATGTGATTTTCACCTCAGAGTTACTTCAAAATTAAGAAATTATTTATTATTGGGTAAATTCACACCTAACGGATGCAGCGCATGCTGTATGGGGGTTGGGCATGCTTGTAGCTCTGACTCGGGCCGTAGTAAGGCAGTGTATGTAACCAAAGCATTTATACCCCTGTAATATTCTGAAATAAAATAAAAAAAAAAGAAAAGAATATTTAATGTTTTTCTATATTTCAAAAAGAAAAAGAAAATAAAGGTTATCACAAGCAAGGTAAATTACCTTGGCAAGAAAAGGTCAGGCTACCCAGCAATAAATATCCCTGCCAGATGTAAGTCTCTCTCTACCTTTCTAATTAAATCAGCTTATTTGCAGACATAAAGAATCAAAAGAAAATGCAGGCCAATATGTGTAATCGTTGAAGATAAGATCAAATAATATTTCTGTGGAAACCATTTTGACATGTCCTTGGTCTTGCCAAAGCAGCAGGGCGTCTGAAAAGTTTTGATTCCACTATGCCATAAGGCATTGAGCAACATATTTTGTAGAAATGAAAGAGAACACCTATTGCTCCTCAAGTACTTGCTCCCAAAACAGACAAGGACACAGAATTCAGAAAAGCTTTTTATTTTTCCCATTGAAAATTACATTATTATACCTTTGTCTTTGTGACAAGGCCTTTTTCTTGTTATGTCAAGAATAATTTCAAGAAATAGATAAAAACCAAGAGATTTTTAAAATTAAGTGTTGAACTTGAATTTTATGTTCTTTTCTATTTGACCCCACAGGAAGCACATTGTCCCTACAAATAAATGCAGCACATGTTTACAAATGCTTCTGAAAATGATGTAAGAAAAAGTGAACTTACACAGACACTTAAGAAAGTAACAGCACTAGAGCATTATCTAAACATCGAATCAGTGAAAAAAGTAAAAAAAAGTACTTTTTTAATTGCCTATGATACATAGGTACTCCAAAATTATTAGATGGCATACAGTGATAGACAAGGTAATTGGGTTGCTTTATATTTCTGTTCTTGTTATCACCAATTATGTTTTCTAATTGTTTGTCTTGAGGACACAGATGGCTCCTTTACTAAATTTCATATAGCACAGGACTAAAAAGAAGAATCAGTGTAATAGGTTGCATGACAAAATTAGTGTTCTATATCTCCACCTGCTGGAACTGAGGGCCAGAATAAATACTATGAATTATATAATGAAGATACATGTGAAAATAGCCAATCAAGGAATTTCAGAGCAGGAAAGATCCTATAAGACCACATACTAAGACTTCCTTCTTTTAGAGGTAAAGAAATTGAGGTGAGAATGTAAACTGCAATTCTAGATACAATGCAAAAATCAGTTTTGTGAGATTAAGAGAGAAAAGATATGTATTAAGATAGTAAAGATAAGTGAAACTGCTCTCTATGAGGATATTTGGTGAATTTTGAAATAAAAGCATGGTGTCCAAAAAAATATATGTAATTAAAATATTACTCTCTTCTGCAATAGAATGTGCATATTCAGAAATTTCTGTGTCATAATTTTGTGAAAATATTAACAACTTGGACTGTGTTTCAGAGAATAGTAGCCAGGAAGAAGTGATTTAGCACTACTTTACATTATGCATGAAAAAGCTAATGGAATTTAGACTAAAGAATAAATTTGAAAAAAAGATTCTTGCATTCAAACAATAGTAGGGCTGTGATTTTGAACAGACTATGTCTTTTGGTATAATTTCAGACTACTAAAAATAATAGACATTATGAAAAGTGAGTCTTGTCAAAAATATAAGGGACATATTTTAAATGAAGCAAAAGCTAATATTTATTGAGAACTTGCATTGGTACTGGCCCCATTGTATACGCTTTATACACATTTATCCATTTAACTTCATATCAACTTTGTGAGTTAGGGTCTATTATTTGTGCCATAACACAGATCTCAAAACTGAGGTAAAAAGGTATTTTTTAAAACAGAAACTTGTTTAATGTCACAATACGTGAAAGAGCCAGGATTTGAACCGAAGCCATCTGACTAAAGAGCTGGTGATCTTTACTTCCTTATGACAAAATCTGATATAGCCAGAGTGATGAGTCTAAGGTGTTTGACAATGAAGTTTAAGCCCTACATAGAGTGAAAATCTGATAAATTTTCAGAGTAGAAGATAGACTTTAAGGAAAAAATTGTTTCTCTAAAACTCTAAGCCATGCCTTAAAGCACAAGTGACAAAATGTAATCCCAAAGGTAACAGAGGGAGTCTTTCAGTTGTGCAGACAGAATTGTGTGAAGTTACACTGAAGACTTCAGAAGACATCTGAGCACTTACTCTGGGTCATGAACTCTTCTGAGTGATTTTGAATTTTTTACTCATTTAATTTCCCAAATAACCCCATGGAGTAGGTGCTATTATCATTTTCCTACTACAAATAGGGAAACTGAAGTACTTAAAAGTCAAAGAATTTGTCCAAAGTCACAAGGCCCTCAAGTAGTGAATACAGGATACAAAAACCTGGGCTTGAGAATACATAAGTTTAATCACCATGCTGAATTGCATCTCTCTGTGTTCAGTTTTTTTTATAGTGATAACACAATGATGATTGAAATGCCTGAAATGAGAGTCATCTATGTGCTGGCCACAGTTGACAAGATCAGGTGCATAAAACCTCAGTTATGGCTACTGTGGGAAGTGGAAACTTATACATTCTACCAGTATGTAAGGTAGTTATAATTCTTCAGGTCAACTATTTATAGACTGCCTTAATATGTTGACCATAGATAACATATTTGTTAATTAATTAAAAAGCATTAATTTTTAACTCTTGAATTATTCAGAAAGTGTTTCCTGGGAACAAGCATTTTTCTCTTTTAAAACCACAGTACATTTATCAAAATCAGAAAATTAACCATTGATTATATACCATTATCTAATCTGTACTCTATATTCAAATTTTACCAGTACTCTCAATAATTCCTTCAGAATTACTTAATTATATATATATTTTTGTATGATTTTTATTTACCTATTATATTTGGGTTTTTACAGATAGAATTAAATTAAGAGTTTATTACTATTTCCAATAATCAGCATGACAGTGTATAGCTAAAAAATTGATATGACTCATTTCTAAATCATTGAATTGCAAAGAATTAGAGTTAAGAGAGTTTATACAGTTTAAATAGCCATGTCTTTTAATGATTAGAGAATTGAATCTAATGAGTGAAGTGAAATATCCAAGGCATATAGACCAGAAAGGAACAGCAACAAGAACTTAAGAATCTTGAATCCCAGGACAACAGAGTTTGTTTTTCTCCTGTCATTAGTTTGATGCATTTTGTTCGCCTTCTATTGCCTTCTTCAACTTATCTACCTGGCAATATTTAAAATATTGAACTTCATATAAGTATTAAAGAGCAAATGGGTGCTTAGTAGGAAATCCAAGGTACTGCCTATTGACATTGTTCATTATACAACCGAGAAATCAGAAAGAACTCAGCAGAATGGTCTCATATTACTGATTCTGTGAGCTAAAGACAGACTGTAGGAGTCTTTAGAACTTTAAGAAAAGTGCAGATTCTTTTATTACTGATACTTTAGATGGTATTCAGGACCAGACTATATCTTGAGAGTGAAATCAAAGAAGAGAAGGCAGGGAATGAAAAATGAGTATCTAAGGCAAAAAAACATGGGAATAGTAAGGTAAAATTAAAGGCTAGAAAACAGAGGTCAAACATCTCAATTTTACCTCCTGAATTCAGTTCTTACTCCGAAAGCTATTTAATACCTTTTCTCTCTTCCTTCTTTCCTTCCTTAAAAAAACATTTATTTAATGAACATTATGTACCAAACAGAGGCAAATATCCACAGTTCAGAATTAAATGTCCTAGTTCTCTTGCTGTAAGAAGCAGCTGTGGAAAAAGACAGAATGCAACTTAGTAATGTAAGTATGCATGCTATGTGCAAAGTATTCCTCCTTCTATCTGTTTAAAATGATAGTAAATAACATGATTTCAACAAACATGCTATAGCATCAGATTGTGAGTAAGACATAGCCCTTGCTCAGGTTGTTATAAATAAAGTATTCTTTGATATTCATGAAGACCCACAAAGATGAATTTCTGAGTTTTATGACTTGCAATTGTCTGGCTGCTAAATCCTTATGACAGGCATTTTTTTAGCAGTAACAATGAATTTTTATCATTATCACTATACCTTCTTCGTACAAATTGCCCTCCACCTATCTTGTCAGATAAAAGTCTCAATGTGTTGGACTGAAATTCTTCAGTGTCAGCTTGATATATATATTATATATCTAACAACTAATATTTATCCTGGATAATGGTGCCATCGAAGATAACTGTTAACCATATTTATTGGTGATATACGATACGTGAACTTTCAACTTATGTCGTGGTAAAACATAAGGGAACTTGATTCATCTGAAATTCAGCTAGGAATTTGAAGAGAGCATGAGGATTTCATGGATAAAATACTGGATCTGTTTTGCAACTTGGCTATGTGATCTTCTGCAATAGGTAAAGTGTGTTCGGAGAGTGGGAAGAATATGCAGGCAGCATTTATAGGTTCTGACAAATTATGGAATTTCAGAGAAGTCCGTTAGATGATAACAGAGCACCAAGTCAAAACTTGTGGTATGAAAAAAAATTTACAAAACTAGGAAACTGAGTTTTAGGGGACATCATCATAACAAAGTTATAAGCATAGAAAGATAAAGATCAAGTTACCACCGTAAGATACAAGTCAGAAACTCAGTCTGAACACCAAATATTACATAAGTTTAGGGCAGAAGGAAAATCAGTCTGATGCTGAATTTATGGGTAGTTAAAAAGAGCTTCTAACATGCTTCCTTTCTAAGGCCAGTATTGTCCACAAAGCTCGGTGCCTGCTGATACCTTCACATGCTGGAGTTGTGTCTGCTTTATCAGTATATCTAAGAAGCCAGAATAAAACTTAGTGTATAGTAAATGCTCAACAAAATTGCATGGGATGAATACTAAGTAAGTTGTGAAAAATGTAATAATTAACTTTAAATTGACCCTGAGCCATCAGAAAATATAAATAAATAAAACAATAAATCTGAGGTACATTTCTGAATAATAACTAGCACCAAAATGATTATTAAAAAAACAAATCAAAACAGCCAGCAATTAAAAGGAAGAAATCATATATAAGGCCCAGCAATCCCATTGCTGGGCATCTACCCAAAAGAACAAAAGACATTCTATAAAAAAGACATCTGTACTCGAATGTTTATAGCAGCACAATTCACAATTGAAAAGATGTGAAAACAACCCAGGTACCCATCAATACATGAATGCATTAATAAAATGTGGTATATGCATACCATGGAGTACTACTCAGCCATTAAAAACAATGGTGATATAGCACCTCTTATTATTCTGGATAGAGCTGGAACCCATTCTACTAAGTGAAGTATCACAAGAATGGAGAAACAAGTACCACATGTACTCACCATCAAATTGGTATTAACTGATCAACACTTAAGTGCACATATGGTAATTAATAACATTCATCAGGTGTTGGGAAGATGGGAGAGGGGAGAGGGGACGGGTATATACACACCTAATGGGTTCTGTATGCACCATCTAGGGGATGGACACGCTTGAAGCTCTGACTCAGGTGGGCAAAGGCATTATGTAACCTAAACATTTGTACCCCCGTAATATGCTGAAATAAAAAAAGAAATTTAAAAAAAGGCCTAATTAAGGCAAGAAATTAATGATAATTAAATTATTAAATAATGTGCCAAGTATATAAATTATATCATTTAATCAAACAAAAACAAATATTTTAAAAAGTGGATAGTGTTTTTATTTGCATATTAGGAAATTGAGGCTTTTGAGATTAGGTTACTGGGTGATCGTCACAAAGCTACAAAGTGGTTCAGAGATTTAATTCAGATCCATTTGACTCTATAACTATGATCAGAGTTTACTAATCTGGAAAAGACAATCTGCAGTTTCAGTCTAACTTAGGAAGTGCCATTTGGCATATGTGGACTCCGAATCTCACTGGGAGACATTGTGTTTCCTGCTGCTAAATGCTGGTTCTGCGTAATATACAAATGCTGTGTTATCAAAGTGCTCTGTTCCCGAAGAAATCAGCCCCTCATTAGCAACCTAGGCAGCAAGCTGAATGTATTATAACTCAAAAGCAAAATAGAATCTCACTTTCATGCAGATAAGCGTACTTTTGAGCAATACAGGAGAATAGTAGAGGGACTGAGTTACATATAGCTGAGGGCATCAATAGATAAGATTGATCAAACACAGAACTAGAATAAAATTTGTTAAATTACTATCTCTGAATGCTAACTGTATAAATAGACATAAAATGTAGAAATGTATAAAATGTAGTATAAATTTTAATGAACTATATTTCCTTCTAATATTTTGTTTTTGATAGGATGGTGGCCAGAGTAGGTGCTCTAGTGGTAAAGGATTAGTTGCTTTTTATTCATGAGAGACATAGCAGTGATAATGTAATAATGTGAAGGAAGTTGTGGAATGCAGACTTCCAAGATGACCACTAATGGTACCCTCCGTGTAGTATAAACACCCTTGCAGAACCCCTCCATTTGTATGTGGGCTGGACCTAGCAACTTGTTTCTACCAATAAAACACAACAATGATAATATGTGACTTCCTTGATTAGATTACAAAAGATTGTAAATTCATTCTTGATGACAGATTCTCCCTTTATTGCCATTTTTGCTAGCATGCTTTGACAAAACCAACTACCATGAAAGAAAAGTCCACATGTCAAGAAACAGGGGTTGGTCTCCAGCCAATAGCTGTCAAGAATAGAGTCCCCTTGTCCAACAGCCCTTTAAGAACTCAATCCTGCCAATTGATGCCTAAGAGAGTTTGGAACCCTTTGCTTCTCCAGTTGCCCCTTAAGATGGGACTATAGATCCCGGGCTGACATATGAACCTTGTAGGAAACTATGAAGCAGAGAATCCAAATAAGCCAAACCCAGACTCCGGGCTCACAAAACCGTGGAGATAATAAATGCATGTTTCCTTAAGCCACTAAATTTGGGATGATTTGTTACACACAGCATGTAACTATTAATAATACAAAAGGATTGACTGATAATGCAACTATAAGTCAGTGACCCTTTAATTAATTGTCTTTCTCTGCATTGATTATGTATCACGTCAATCTCAACCATCCTACAAACTGATGTGGGCTCAACAGCTGTTGTAAATCACTTTCAACTATTTTCTACTTGCATCTTAGAAACATAATGTTTTTTCCTGCTCATCTCTATTTTGTAGCCTAATCTGAAGAAAGCACAGAGAGCCTTTGCAAAGGAGGGAGACTGAAAACTCAAATAAAATGCTAAGCATAAATTCAAAGAAAAAAATATTATATATTATGGCCTGTAGTGGTGGAAACACTAAGGCTAGTACTCAAGAGTTCTTTCCAATATAATCTTACCATAAATTAAAACTAGAGTGCATGTTAATAGAAAATTTTGAGTCAACTTACATTACTAATTTTAGAACACATTCTTTTTGTGGAGTTAATTGAAAAATTACTTTTATACAATAGACAATTATGTTAAATCTTATTGTGTTAGTGTATAATTGAGGAAGTGCATAACAAAAGACATTTACTTTGTCATAGGAAAATTGAGGTAAGTTAAATATTTGATTATATGAATATTCTCTATCTCTCTTTTTTTCCACTAGATTGAATTTTTTTAAGACCTATTGTAGGAAACTATATAAGTACTCAACGAGATTTTATATTTTAGGGGATTATCTAATCAAATTTCACATCCCAAACAGTATTTCTTTGCAATTTCCCTTACCAATCTAACTTGCCACAATAGGCATTTTAAGAAAAGCTCAATAGACTGTTTCTTTTACTTTGGAATTCCACATAGCCTTAAATGTCTTAATATTCATAATAATGACTTAACAGTAATATATATTTTATGCAGATTATCCACATTAACCCTCCTGATAACCTTCTGAAGTAGGCATCACCATTCATCTTAATTTGTATATATAAAAAAATGGCAAATATAGAAATATAGAGGGTAAATAATTTTCCAAGGTTAAACAGCAAAGGATAAATTTTTATACAGACAATCTGATCTCAAAGCCCATATAGCTCAGCTTTATGTCATACCCTATAGCAGCAGTCCCCAACATTCTTGGCACCAGAAACCAGTTTCATGGAAGACAATTTTTCCATGGACCAAAGTGGGATAGTGGGAGGATGGTTTGGGAATGATTCAAGCACATTACATTTACTGTGCAGTCAAACCTCTCTGCTAATGATCTGTATTTGCAGCTGCTCCCCAGCACTAGCATCACCACCTCAGCTCCACTTCAGATCATCGGGCATTTCAGATTCTCATAAGGCACACAGCCTAGATCCTTTGCATGTACGATTTACAGTAGGGTTCTCACTCCTATGAGAATCTGATGCTGCTGCTGATCTGACAGGAGGCGGAGCTTATGTGGAGATGTGAGCGACGGGATGCAGCTGTAAATACAAATGAAGCTTTGCTGGCTTGCCTGCCACTTGCCTCCTGCTATGTGGCCTGGTTCCTAACAGGCCACTGACTAGTACCAGTCTGCATCCTGGGGGTTGGGGACCATAGCTCTACAGTATCTATATGTTGAACACTGATATTTAAAAAATACTTATATTTCTCTTTCTCCCTCTCTCCCCTTCTCCCTCTCCTTTCTCTGCTGTCTGCAAATTTTGTAAACATGTCATAATTTACCTGTTTTCCCTGGTTATTTCAGACTCTTAAGTTCTGGCCAGTAATGAATAAACATGATTTTACAAAGGGGTCCACTTCCGGCATAATGTATGCAATTTATTTATGCTATTTATTTTTATAGTTGTCATTAAATGGAATTTTAAGATATTTTAACTATGATCAGATCTTGGGCTGAGGTAATGTGGACAGTAGCAGCTTGTTGTTTCCCCAGACTGGCAAAGACTATGAGAAATTATAGACGACTGCCAACCCCCATTGCATCTGCTCATGTCCAGTCTCCACTACAAAATGCGAACATCTGATAATCTTCTCTTAATAGTCTCTTCTTTAAAGTATTTGAACTGGCAGGCCCAGAGTATAAAGTCTATTAGGAAGGACTGCTAAATTTTGATATAGATTTTGGCCTAGTGTTCATGCTGGCTTTTTTAGTAGCACTAAACAGTCATTAATAGACTGAGAACATGAATCTAGACAGCCTCATTTGAATGACAGCATTTCTTGTGTTAGCTGGGCAAACTTGGGCAAGTTACTTAACCTCCCTATGCCTCATTTACATTTACAAAAGGAAGATAATGGTCTTTACTTCACAGTTTTATTATGAAGATTAAATAGGGACGAATACAAGTGCTACATAAGTGTTTGTAAAATAAAATTATAAAAATATATGTAATGAGAAAGTAGAAGATATCAAAGACAGAAATGGCATGAAATAGAACATGCAGTCTTAAAAGACAGATGCTGGTTCCCGAAGCCAGAAAATCTAGTATTAGGTTCCTAAAAGATATCCTTTGCATCATTACAATGTATTATTTTTTATTTAAGCTATTACGAATGAATTTGTCTTTCATGCAACTAAGTAAGACTTCCTTGACAAATAAACTGCTAGTACAGATTGAGAAAATTAAAATTGGTAATGTAGATAAAATGCTTAGCTCAATATATAGCATATGGGACATTTTTAGTAAATGATGGTGCTAATATTTTTTTCCAGTCCATCTTTACTATAATACTGTATTGGTTTTTCTATCATATAGCTATACTTTTGTCATTCTTCTGTTCAGATATCTCAATGGATTCCTATTACCTGGTGAAAACCATTTAGTCTTAGTTAAACCTTTAATATCCTCATTCCTATCACTAATCTATTTCAAAGAAAAATCTCTATTGTGAATTATCCATCCTAATCTGCCAAACACTGCTTTTTATGCCTGTTCTTGATGTTTCTGGCTTTTGAACCAGAAACATATTTTCCTTGTTATGCCTCACCTATTTGCCCCATATTCCTGGCACAATTCATACAGCTATGGTTTCTTGAAAAATAAATTATCTTAGTTTTAGACACAAAACCAAAATGCCTTGCCTAATCAAGCCCAAATACTAGGTAATTGTTATCTTAAGTCCTCCAAAATAGAATCACCACTGTATCTAACATTGCATTGTGAATAAAACCAAGACACGATCAAGAGGTTTTACAAAGGGTCAATCATTTCATTAAAGAGTTGCTCGTGGTAACTTCTTAGATGGGATTGATTTCTTTTCTTGTGTCTTCCTATAATGGGTCTTGGGTTATCAGAAGGTTTTAGAAATCAGCATGTATAGTAAGCTCTAGTTCTCTCTTGTAACTATACTCCTGAGCATAATAAGGTTGGTATTATGAGTGTGTGTAATCAAGAACTTGGCTCTTGAGGGCATTTCAAACTCTTGAGCATCTGCTTTATTTAACTGCTCATAGAATGTCATGCTAGCATTAGCACCTTTACCCATTTACAAGCAAGATTTTTTTTTCATTAAAATCACTGTTGTACTTGATCCAGATTGTTTTTCATTCATTCGCCATTTGAAAAGTAATTTAATTTTTATTAAAAGTATTTATGGAGGTATATCAAGAGGTAATCTCAGACTTTCCAAAACAATAAAAGAATAAAAAATAGCCTTTGGGGGAAAAAAAGCCATATATAAACTTGATTTCCGATTTTGATTTTATTTTCCAATGGAAACAACAATTCTATGGGTTGGTGAAATAAAGAGATCTGATTCTTAGTTCTGTTGGACATTTTATTTTTCTGTAGTAAATATGATATTTCAAAAGTTGAAAATGTGTTCAAATTATGTCAATCTAGTGAAAAATTATACAAATTACAGATGCTAAGGATCATCAAGCCCTAACCTAGTAATTTGACCAACTCTGTCCAGATGAGTGACTTTTTCAAAGCATTTGGTTAGAATGGTCTGTAAAATAGATGCTAGGTTCATTCAGAAATAGCTCTTTCCTTGGGATGTAGCTCCCTTAGGATCTGTACAACTGTTACGTTCATTCAGTATATTAATGTAAACATAAAGGATGATTATTCTTGCCTACTTTACTAAATTTCGACATTATAAAGGCCTGATTTTGACAGTTATTATTAAACAATACTCTCCTTAAGAGATTAAAGCATTGTAGATGTTTATAGAACATTGACTTTATCTTTCTTGTAGTTTCCATGTCATTATGTATGCCACCAAAGCCCAAAAGGCATCATAGAATTATTTTTAGAAACTATTTAGGATTCTCTTAAATCATCATCATGTTTTCTGAGTTATATCCTCCATATTAGCCATTAGATCCCAGAATATATCAATCCCAAAGAATTGATACATTTTCAAAAGTAGTGATAAATTGTAAGAAGTGTACTAGCATGGAAAGAGCTTTTGGGGAGTGAAGAAGACCTGGTTTCTAATCTCAGCTTTGCCTTCTGCTAACTGGGCAAGTTATGTCACCTCTCTGATTATTGAATAAATTATCTGTAACCTGAGATAGTTATTTATTTATATTGTTATTACCCCTCAGAAATGCAAATGTAATTCCCTCACAGTCAAAATAGAACCAACCAACCTTTCCTGTAGGACAATTATGAGGATTAAAAAAGCTAATTAATTAACATACAACTCCTTATGTGGTTCTTGGAACAAAGTAACAATTGAATAAATTTTATCTTTTATTTCTCTTTATCTCCTCAGATCTAACTTGTATCTTTTGGAATTTTTCCCTTTTAAAATTAAACTCAATACTTTTTGTTATAAAAATATACTTTTGCAAACCTGAAATTAACATAAAATTTTCAAGGTAGTATTTCACCACTGGAGTCTTGAATTTCTTAGCCTGTCTATTTTTACTACCCAGTTGTGGTTTGCATCTATTAGGAAACATTCTGAAACACATAGGTAGTGGAATGTTCACAATGTAATTAAGCCTAGTTTTCTATGACAAACTGTATCCCCCACCCCTCACTCTACCAACCATTTCCTTAGAATTCCACAGCCTTAGTCCTACTTTAGGGTGAAGAGAGTATTTGCAGCAGAAGGACATTTAGCAACATCCCATTTGCCTAATGTATATTAAGAAAGCAAAGATAAGACAGTTTTGCTCCTTTTACATATAACTTGTACAGCTTTCTCAGATGTGAAAGATTAAGTGCTAGGACTGAATTGCAATTTTCAAGACTAGGAATAATAACAAACTTGTATGACAAAAAGAACAGTGCCATTTGTTTTTCAGCTTTTGCAACACTACCAATATTCTATTTACATTATTCCCTTTTCATATTTCTATTTTTCTACTTTTCCCATACAAATGGTCTGTATGGAACTACTCTGAAACATATGGGCATCTGGGCAAAAAAATATGATGAAGATAAAATATTATCTTTTAGATAGTAAGACAGTGCTAAATTTTATTTTTATTCAAAACATATACCTGACTTTTAGATATGATAGAAAATGTTTAGCAACTGTATTAGAATATATATATTTTGATAATTATTTAACTTGGAAATATATTTGTTTTTTAAATCTGTAATTCCTGGAAATCGTTTTTAAATAGGATTTGGTGAGCTGATGGCTGATGAAGCAGTGTGGTGTACCTGTATGTATTTGGCTCTTCAATGTTCTGTATTTCGTGTTATCAATTGTATCTCTTTCCCTAAGGACAAAGAGATTTCATTTTAAAAGCAAGGTACTTTTGTGGAAGGTAGTAGTGGAATGGGGAAAAAAAATTTTCTTGTTTTTAAAGGAAATAGAATTCACATTTTACCATCACAAATACCAACATGTGATATGCCACCTTGGCCAAGATGCTTGCTTTCCCTGACCTTTAGTTTTCTTAACTGTATAGGAGGACAGTGGCATGGGGGGACTAATTATCTCCACGTCGGAGGGCCATAGACAAATTCAGTGGGATCATTTATACAGTCCTTCGAATAATCTCCTGTTCATAAACAGTGTTCCACAAACATTCATGCCCTGCTTGCCTAAAGGATTTTTGAAAAGCCATTTTTCTTTGATAATGTTATGCTAAGAAAATAGAGAGGTGGTATTTTAATTTATTGTTTTGTAATACAAAACAAAACAACAGTAAAAACAACACGCTCCTTTTCAAACTTAAAACTTTTAGTTAGTACCGAGCAACAGTCTTGCATTAAAAAGAGATTACTTAAATTCATCAAGGATCCCAACTACCCTTTCATAACCTGTTAACAAATTACATAAGATTAATGTGTTTTAAAAAAAATGAAATCCAAAATAAAATGACAACCTTTCTTGCAAACTCTTGGATTTAATTAACCAGTAAAAAGAATTTACAGCCAACTTATTTAATGACTATACTGCAGAGCTTTCCAAAACAAGGTGTACATAATATAATCCTCCCGTAGTAATATCTTACTTCAGATAACATTTTTTTCAGTTCCTTGGGACAATATTCATGGAAGATTTTCTTTGAATTATATTTATTTGTACTGAAGCATGTCAGTGTTAAAATGATTGTACTATTGGTTGAATTCATGAATAATGTCACAGCATATTTATGCATGCCCCCTGAAATAGCAGGTAAGCCTGAAAACAATCGATACATGGTGTCTTTAAAATAACTGTACACACAAAAACACAATTGTACATTTTCATGTGGGAACTGCATTTTTCAGCTTTACTACCTTTGAGTTTGGAAAGGGTGGAAATAAGTGCTGTCATTGTTAATGCTGGAAATTTCAGTTCTTGTAATTTAACTCAACATTTTGGTTTTCATGGAATGCCCCAAAAAGTGGCCCATACTTTTCTAAGTGATAAAGCATCAGTTACTAATTGTTTTAATTCTGCAAAGAAATCACTCAGCATCCCCCAATGTTGTATACTTCTTTATATTATCACCTTGGAATTCACATTTTCCCAGAGATATAGTAATTGGATTTAGAGGGATAAGAAAGAAGGTAAAATAAATTGAATGCCAAGTAAGTGTAGGGATTGAGTATGAAATGTCTACGTGATATTACATCTTATCTTCTGAAGAAACCTTATGTTAGGTATATATCATCATTCATCCTTCTATATATAGATAAAAGGAAATAGATTTGGGGACATTAAGTAAATGCCCAACGTCATATACCTAGGAAGAGGTAGAGACTTTATTTAAATGTGTATTTTTCAAGTGACTTCAAATATAAGCATTATTTGGCCTTGATCTTAAGGGCAACATTAAATAGACAGAAGATATGGCCTATTGAAAAAACTAAGAAAGTAAATTAATACTACTATATCCATCTCTTTACGACTGACTGATTTGTTGTAAAGATTCCTTGAGCAAATAGACTAGGGATACTTCGACTAGCTGAGATTCAAACGTGCCAGATTGGCTGTGGCCTCTCCTAGGAGGAAATGTGGGATAGTGAAGAGAGCCAAGACTTAAGTTAGACAAACACGGAATCATGCCTCTAGTGTATTATGTGTCTTTGGGCAAATGAGTTAATTTTGTTCTGTTTTTATTTCCTAATATTTAAAATAGAGGGACAATGTCAATGAGAATTATTGATAGTTGTCTCTCAGGGTGTTTGAGGAATAGGAGACACTTGCCATGCCTTACGCAATTCATGACAGAGAGCAGGTGTTCAAATTATATTAGCTCCTTTTGCCTTCTGTGTTACTGTTAATATTTTGTGAAGTTGTTCCTTTCTTTTGGATCCTGGGAGATAGCTATAATTTATTTTTAAATATGTTTTTTCTCTTGGTGGGCGAAACAATAATCACACCTTCATCTGACTAATATGATAATGTATTATCCAAATACTTTTAGGTTTCCAATGACAATGCTTACTAGAGGAGTATGATTAGCAAAATACAAGCCATTTTGAATAATACACCCACATATTATAGAAACACATTTTGTTCCCAAGTGCTCGATACATATGTTTAATGTATGAAAAGGTGAGAATTATACATATTTATATAATTGTGGCAACTAAGATATGCAAGAGAGAAAAATGCCACCAGAACTGCATGCCTTGCAGCTGTTCCACTCCCATTCTGCAAACAAGAAATGGACAAAAAAACAAAAAGAAATAAAAAAAATGATAGTTTAGCATGAGCGGCTAGAATTTCCAAAATTCTTTTGGTAAAAGAAAAAGAACAGATCTATAGTTAAACTAAAAATACAGTGAAGGTGGACATGTTTCAAATGAAGGATAAACATAACTTATTTCATATTCTGATTGGTGCTCCTCAAACACTATTGTTGAAAATGCCTAATAGGAAACTGAGGATTGAATAAATTGACATGTAGGGAAATAAATCATTGAAGGCGGAGAGAATAAAAAGAGGGAAAGGAAGCAGAGTAGTAAAGTTGAATAGGTTAAATAAGCACACACTCAGTGAGAGTCAAGTGACAACAGAATGCCCTTTCCAAACTCAGATGATAAAGGAATTATGTGATGTTAAAAGGATTTATTTATAGCATGATTATCAAGGGTTTTGACTATGGTAATATGTATCATTAAATCCAAAATAGAGATAATATATGTTTTTTTTTTCATTTATTCAAAAGAGAATTCCTTTCCTACAGTATTCATTATGGAGGAAACATGAACACATATACTGTGTAATGTGCGTATTAGATCTTTTATTTACAAATATTATGTGTAATTATTCTATGCTAGATCCTGCAGTTCTCAATAAAGGAATGTTCTGCCCCACGTTCCGGACTCGTACGTGGGGACATCTGGAAATACAAATGAGCACTTTTTGGTTGTCAAAATGACCTATGTGAAGGGTAAAGGTATACACCACTCCAACACAGATGCTAAATGTTCTACAATTCCACACATTAGAAAACTGCTCCCTCCCTCCCTCATGCCAATGCAACTCTATTTAAAAATAGCCTGCTAAACACATTTTTGAGGATACTTTTTAGGGAAAGTCCCACTCAAAACCCACTGATACCTTTTGAGGTCTGTCATTAGTACTTTTCCATGCCTGTTAAGCAATAGTTGTTTAGATCACATAAACAAATATGCATATTTGGTGCTGAGTAGTAGAGATAAAAAAATACAAAAAGTAGAAAAGAATGTTCAGTATATACCAATCGGAGGGTATCACACAATCAATTGCTTTAAGAATTATTTCACCATTAATTTAACCATAATTTAACCATTGTTTTAAGAAGTGTAGGACTTTTCACCATTATTTTAAGAATCACCTGTTTGAACAGCTCAGAGTCTAAAATTGTTTTGGCAGACAAATCTATGTTTAGGCCCAGCTAACTGGATATTTCCAAAAAGTAGGTACTAGAACCTTTGAAATAACCATCATTTTAAGAATTATTTGTTTGAGTTGATTTCTGTGAAAGGTGAAAAGTGTGGATTTTTGCGAGAGGTGAAAAGTGAGGATCCTGTTTTAGTCTTAGAACACCGTAACAGGATCCGCACTTTTTACCATTATATTAAGAATCATTTGTTTAATCAGTTCAGAGCCTAAAATAGTTTTGGCAGACAAATCTATGTAGGTCTTAGAACCTTAGAAATAACCATTACATTAAGAATCATTAGTTTGAGTAGATTTTTGTGAGAGGTGAAAAGTGTGGATTTTTGTGTGAGGTGAGAAGTGCAGATCATTTTTTCAGTCTTCTAGTGAAAGGTGCTGATCCTGTTTCCGTCTTAGAATCCTGAAACAGGATCCACGCTTTTCACCATTATTTTAAGAATTTCTTCCTAAACTATAAGCATTTTAAAGAAAAGGATTTATATCTTACTCATCTTTGCAGCCTCACAGCACCTTAGAATGTTCACCCACATAGTTGTTACTTAATCAATAATTGTTACATTAATTACTAGTCCTTGAAAGGCAGGCCTAGGAAGCTAAGGTAACTGAACTGATTGGTGAATAAGGAAAGGGGTTACTACTAGGTAGTAACAATACTCTAGGCATAATTAGCGCTTTTTCAAGGACTTCTGAATTGACTTGAGTTGACTTTAATAGTATTCCTGTCATCAATACCTAGGATGAACAAATTATTATCTTAGGACATACTAGCTAGTCTAGAACAAACAAATATGCTCTGAAATTAACCTGTAGGTTTGCTTCAAAGTAAAATTGAAAGCTATTCATCTTCTGCAATGGCCTTTCAATCTCTGATTCCAGACCATGTGTCATATTCAAACAACTATCAACACTAAATCAATCTCACAAATTGTTTCATTAGAAATTTTCCTCTTTTTATGTGATTAAACATTAGTTATTATCATTTCCTTCCTTCACAATTGCTAGGTTATTGACAGTTCTTCCTATAATCTCCTCGTACTTGAAAATGTCAGAAGTCTGTTTTTCACTTCAAATAAATTAGTGCCCTTTCATAACTTTTCTCATAGTGATCTACTTTTAAAATCTTTCCATCATATGTGCTGCTTCTATATGTAAGTGTACATTTCATTATCTTGAACTTAAGGTTCTTAACCAGATAAATTGTTGAGTAATCCAAACTGCAACTGGATTCTGAAATCAACTGATCAGAAGCCAATAAATTGAGTTATTGTCTGAGTCAAAAATATACTAAAATAAATGCTTTAAATAATTTTCAACATTCAGTATGTTTCTCTTTTCTGACATTCATCTTATTTTTCAGGTACACTAGTCATGTTCCTGTTTAACCGATGCATGGCTGGCGCACACTTCTCCCCTTAATAACTGTTAGCTCTGCATGGCTGAGCCTAAATATCAAACATGATTGGAAAGAGATAGGGTGACAATGTTGGAAAGAACTGTCTAAAAGGTTATGAGTTGTGCTTCAAAAATAAGGAAGCAAACTCACTCTTTCTCTTGTTAGTTAAACATTCCATCCAGTAGAATCCGAACCTCTTGTTTATTAATTGCAAGGCTTGCTGCCCTGTGCAGACCCTTTTGAGTTTTGTGGATAATGCCAAAAAGAAGCAAAAGTAAGTCCTTTCCTTGACATCCGGTATGGTTTATTGCTGTCTGCTTTTTGACATTTATCCGTGATCTCACTCCCACCAGTAAATAGGTCATCAAAGCAAAACACATAATAAAGCCAATCAAGATGATGTTTTTCCTCCATTAAGGCAACCCCTTTACATATTTTTATCTCTTGTAGTCTAATTTTTTGTAGAGAAAGAATCATTTTGTGAATTTATGACCCTAAAAACTCTTATAAATAAGTTGATTTCTATTTGTCTTCTACAGTGATATATCTACATTATTTTGTTTCATTATCAAAATAAAATTGAAACATATATAGTGCGTTGAATTGTTCCCCCCAAAACATGTATCTGAGTCCTAGTTCATGGTATTAATAGCTGTGAATGTGATTTTATTTAGAAGTATGATCTTTACAGATGTAATTAAGTTAAAGGACTTGGGATGAAATCATCCTGGATTTAGAGTAAGTTCTAAATCCAATGACTAGTATCCTTATAAGAGTGAGGAAAAAAAAAACAAACAGATATTTGAGACACAGTAAAAGAGCAGGAAAGACATGTGAAGACAGAGCCTGAGAGTGGAGTTACACAGCTGCAAGCCAAAGAACATGAAGGATTTCCAGAGCCCCAGAACCCAGGAAAGACGGTGGAACAGATTCTCCCTCAGAGCCTTCAGAAGGATACCATCCTTCTTATTCTGATTTTGAATTTTTGGCCTCCAGAACTCAGAATAAATTTCTTTTTTTGTTTTAAGTCACAAAATTTGTGACCCAACTGTTGAGAATTTGATGTTTTATCTAAAATACAATAATTGTTTCTTCTTCTTATTTAAAATACTTTCTCAGAACATTTCAATATCTATTGAGACACAATGTGTAAAATGCACAGGCAAATTAATTTCCTTTCCTTTAAACTCCTCTTAATTTGAGAACAATAATTACTAAATCTATCACTTATCTCAAAGTGAGGCTTCAGCTGAAGTCTTTTCTGATAGTGAAGATGTTTCTTACTTCTTAGCCACTGTTTCTCGCATCTGATTTTGATTATGCTTGAGAGATGATATAATTATAAAGATGAATTAGTAGTCAGCAGAATAAAGTCATGTTTACTCACATTAGCAATATGTCAGTACCAAAATGCTGAAGCTTTCAGAGAAATGAGATAAAAAAGTTCAGTGCTTGTTAGGTCAGACATCTCAAGGAAACTGTACCATTTTCGTGTGCTTGCTGATTTGCAAAAATGTAACAGTCAGATACAGAGGATGAAGATTCATTAAGTTTGTAAAAACTCTTTAATTGCTAATTAGATAGGAGCACATCAAATTCAAATTAGAAACAGTTAGCTCTTTTTCTCCTTACCAATTAATAATAAGAGAGAGAAGATACTTGAAGAAATAGTGATATTTAGGAGCTCTCTTTTGGGTACACCTGGGTATCAGGTATTTCTTTCCATAAAAGTAATTTAACAACAACAGCAGCAACAATAGCAATAGTTATGATGCTTACTCTGGAAAGATATTAATCTCTCTTGCTAGCACTACTGATGGATACATACTTCGTATGTGGCTCAGCACTCCATATTGACCTGTGCTTTACTTCTTTTTGTCCCCCTAAGCTGAGCTCCGTGAAAACACAGGTTGTGAACAGAATGTTGAGCCATACTGGAGTCTGACATAAAATCAGTCATGCTCGTCCTCTCTCTATGTAATATTTGATATTTGCATTTTCATTTTCTAAAACACTGCCTTAAACTATTAATTTTTTTTTATTTCAGCATATTATGGGGGTACAGATGTTTAGGTTACATATGTTGCTCTTGCCCCCCACCCCCAAGTCCGAGTTTCAAATATGTCCATCCTTTGGGTGGTGCACATTGCACTCTTCGGGTATGCATATACCTGTCCCCTCCCCCTCCCTCCTGCCCAACATCCAATAGATGTTATTCTTATATGTGCACTTATGTGTTGATCAGTTAATACCAATTTGACGGTGAGTACATGTGGTCCTTGTCTTTCCGTTCTTGGGATACCTCACTTAGTAGAATGTGTTCCAGCTTTATCCAGGAACTATTAATTATTTTGAGTATAAATTTTTTTTTTGATGCCTCCTTAATGCTGTGCTCTAGAAGAGGACTTATTTGTCTTACCTTAATCCTGTTCCTTATTGTAGACCTGACTCATTTATATTCCCAGTGCCTAGCACAAGGCCTCACACATGACTGGTGCTTAAAAAACACCTAACAATTACGCAGATTCTTTATACAAATGTGAAGCAGCCCTTTCGAATATAACGTAAAATGCCCAAAGAGAACCTGAAATGATCCCATGAAACAGGAATCGAGAGTTGTTAGCAAATGAGTACAGGATCAGCCTGTTAAAGCAAATTATCTGTCAGACTTGGATACTGTCTGATGTCCTCCATGATATTTATGTCCAAGAATATTACATTAAAAACAAAATGCTTCCTGAAGCAAATACTGATTTTTGGTCTTTATTATTTGTTAGAATGCAATATATTTACGTCTTCCTATGAGTACCTAATAACAGCAATCTTAGAGCTCTTTTACTCTAAAGCCTAAGTGTGGGGAAATTTCAGTAGTCTGCAGAGTAAATGAAATAACCAGAAGTACCAAGATATGAAAAATCTTTGAATTTCTTTATGGTTTTTTTTTCTCATTTTTAAGGTAAAATCCAATGACATTTAAAATGTTTTATATTGGTTTAGGGTCCCCTGTTATTGGCTATACACATTTTGATAATATGAAGAATTGTTTAATACACTGATCAGTAACTTTGCTCTAAAAAGGATTAGAGGTTCTTGATCAATGGGAGTCTAAAATTGTTTTTCTTAGAGAAAAAATGGTGTTATATAGGAAAGGACAGTATTATATATTTATTGAAAAATTAATCTGTGCAAGAAACACTAATCTAACTTCGTTATGGTAAATTTCTTAAAAAATTGTTTTTTCCATGTAATTAAAAAAAACAAGCTTATGGAAAAATCGTGACTTGAGATTTTCATTCCTATGGTACACTACAGATGGCACATCACATTAAAAAAATATTGAATGCTAAAAATGGTAAATCCCATGTCAGCTACTGCTAATGGTTTACAGACCATCATACCTAATGTCTTCTCTCGTAATTCAGTTCTGGCCTCTTTATTGGCTTTATATAGGTCAAAAAACTTAAAGATGAAAAAGTGGAATCACATAATCTATAATTGTCTGACATTAATTAATTAATTCAATCAAAACACTTAAAAATATGCTCTCTGCAAGTACGGACCTCTCAAAATTGAAATGACATGGTTATAAGCAAAATTTCTGAAAATAGAATGTGGTGAAGAGAAGGAGAGGAAGAATGTTTATAGTATTATATAAATTGATTATACAGGATGTCCCAAAAGTCTCCATACAAAGGAAAAATTAGATAAAATTTTGTAATGAGTATTTTGTAAATAAAGTTATATTTAGCTACAATTTCCCATTTTCCATATTTATGGAAACTTTGGGGACATCCTGTAGTATTATATAAAATTGATTGTTGTTATCAATTTTTTTTGTAGCACAGAGGAGTTATCTTCAAAATGATTCTTGCCTCAGAATCTCATTTCTTAATCTCAGAAGTCAAGGAAGTATTTAAATATTCAATCAGAGAGAAAGCCAACTTTGGGGAACAAGAAAAAGTACTAAGCAGTGGCTGCAGGTGATTTTCCCAAGTGCGTATTGGAGAAGGGTGAGCTTTCCTTGAAAGAGCTCTGCGTGAATCTGTCCAGTTAATAGGAGACAGAAATCGCTATAAATACAATAATATGAGCGCAGTTCTTCTTTAAATTCTGAACTTTGTCCTGCTTCAAAAGGGTTGAAGATTTTTTATAATTTTCATGCTGGTTCTGAATCTGGAAAGTGCAGACCAAACTAGGTTGTGGATAAATATAGTAGGAAGCAGAAAGGTATACCTAGGATAAAAGATTAGTACCAGACACAAAAAGGCAAATTTTACCTGAGGATTTTACCAAGGGCATAATGAACATGGATTGTAATTTAATTTAAAAAACACATTATAGATAGTGACTGTTTTGCTTTTATATTGCTGCGGTATAAGACATAGCAACATTTAAGAACCTGAAATAACTATTTGCTTATGTCTCATTATTCTATGAAATGACTGGGCTCAGCAGGGCAGTTTTTTCTGCTCCCTGTGACACTTTTCTGGGTCGTGGTCAATGGCTGTGAATGTCAGGCAATCAGGACAGTCTAAAATCAGCCTGGATTGTCCAACTTGACTCACTCACATGGCTAGCATTTAGTGCTGGCTGTTGGCAGGGAGATCATATGGGACTGACAGAGCACGTTAGTTCTCCACGTGGCCTCTCCTAATGGTTGGGCTTCTCACTGTGACTACTTACTCAAGAGGCAGAAAGTGG
Source organism: Avahi laniger (assembly GCA_963575035.1). Classification (NCBI taxonomy): domain Eukaryota; kingdom Metazoa; phylum Chordata; class Mammalia; order Primates; family Indriidae; genus Avahi; species Avahi laniger. The sequence goes on from CAUYSK010026021.1 coordinate 32,058, forward strand.
ATGCTATTAGTCATCTTAAATCCTGAGGTTTCTAGAATGTCACTTTTGCCACATTCTGTTGGTCAGAGCCAGGCCATAGGACAGCCCAGATTCAAGGAAGTATCAATAAGCTCTACCTCTTGATGTGAAGTGTGGTGAGAGCACAATGTCATGAGAATAATTTGGGGGCCCTATATTTGGAGACCAGCTACCACATTACTTAACATATGTTTATTCTTAAGCTAACAGTTTAATAAGTTGGGCTTAATCCATTGTATACCATAGGTATATATTTTCTAAAATTGTCAAATTATTTTTGTTTTTATTAGAAAATCTAAAATTAAAATAACTATTGATTTTTAAATATAACTACCTAAATCACATAAAGTCAATTAATAAACCTGGTAATGTTAGAATAGACAAACCAAGTACCCCTACATTGATGTGGCATGTGCTATTCATGGCAGTGGCCCAAATCCAGAGTCTTTTTCATGGGGTTCGGGAATACAGGGTCAGACTTACAGAAAATATTAAGTATATGTATATAAGCTGGTTTCAATTCTGGGCAAACATTGTTGCTTCACTTCTTAGAACCTCGAATTTTTCATTTATTAAGCATGGATCATAGTATTCTACTGGACATTTCTTATCTGGTAACATAGCAGTTATTTTCTAGTTCTCCTCACCTAATAGCAATCAAATAAACATTCATTCCTGAAACTGCCTGCCCTAGACCTTGCTGACTTAACCAATTATCCCATTCCATTCTTCTGGACAAAATGATGCAGCTGGGGTGGGGCTTGTGACTCAAAGCAATCCAAATAAAATAAATTTAAAAACACTTAGAATGTTGGAACAAAGAAAACATTTCCTTCTCAGTACATAAACAAGGAAGCATGTAGAACCTGTAGTTGTTATTCATGCCATGGAGTAGAGCAGGAGAACTGTCTTAGCATGAGACTGACAATATGGAGTTCAGAGAAGAGGGGATGAAATAACTACATCCTTAGTGATGCTGTTGTGCCATTGGATCTACTCGAAACTGCAGCTATCTTTCCTTCTGAACAGTCCACTTTCGAGAGCTAATAATGAACTTTATTATTCTAAATCTGTTTATGTTGGAATTTTTGATACTAGCAAAATTAAGAATCTTAAAAATGTATATTTTGTAGGGTTTTGAGAACTAAATTTGATGATTTTTATAAAATGTTTAGCACAGTGTCTGGCATATAAACAAAAATCTTTTTATTTTTCCTTTATTCACTCAGTATTTCCAGTATAGCAATATTCTAGTACATAAAATAGTTTTAATTTTTTTCTTAAGAAACAGATTTATTTTTGCTTAGTTACATAACAACAGAAAAAATCCTAGGAGTTTGGGTCCATTTGACTTTGATTTAAACGCATACGGCAAAGCTGTCTGCAATTACAAGCTTACCTAACAGAGGAATATGGTGTAAATAAAAAACACAATAAAAATGTAATTACAGAAGCTGGTTGATTTTTTCCTTTGAAAGAAATTTATGTTGAATAAGAAAGAGCTGGTTTCTATTTTTTATGATTACATTATTCTATTTATATTCTCAGCACTGAATTAATTTCATTGTTTAATGTTCACCTTGCTGAAGATCCTTTTAAAATACTTTAATGAGTTGAGTGCATAAATCATCTCAGTGAACACAAATACTTATGTGTAAAAGCTCCGGAGGGAGCTTTTTTAAGATTTTGGAGTGGTAGATAAGTCACTCAAAGGCTTTGTGCCCCATCTTTTCATCTATTAAAATAAAAAATAACAATTGTCCTTTTTCATAGAGTCAACAGTGGTGAAATCTTTAATAAAAAATATTTCGAAAGTAAATAGCTAGCATTGCATATAGAAAGCTATACTGTTCTTATTAACAAAGTCTGCCAAGGGAAGGCTTACTATCAGTTCTGACTTTTATGACTTTTAACCATCAGCTGTAATTAGTCCTGAATTCTAAAATGAACTATATGCATGAAGGCAAATGCCCCTATTAGAAATGAGAGGTTTGTAAGGCTGTAATGTAATAAATATGAAGTTAAATTTGAGAATTCATGGCTAAATATTAAAAATGGGATTAGAGTATACTTCATTCATATCTTTTATTAGTTGGAGATATTTATATATGTAAAAGTGAACTCTAATTTTAAAATAAATAAATATTGCTGTAGTTTTGTAATATGCATAAGTCATAATCAAATATTTAAACTCATTAGAGGTTCTAACACATTTAACATAAGGCCTGTCATTCAGGTGGCATAAACTTGTCAATCTATAGAAAGTCATTGGATATTGAATAAACACTGCTTAATTTGCTGGTTTGTAAAACTTCATTTTCATGTATCAAGTTTGCTTATAGTAGATCTCATCTATATTCTCATTCAACAGAAGCATCTCAAAACTTCGCCTACATAGAAACACCAAACATTATTTTTTAAACAAGAAACAAAGACTCATCTATTGTGTAATGGGGAATATATTGGGGATAAATTGGGACTATGATAAAGTACTGCAATAATTTCCAGTTTCTTTGAAACAGTTCCACGTATGTCCTGGGCCGTGCATGTCTATCTCATGGTTTGTAGAAAAACTGAGGAAAGTACATTTCTATAGCTCGCTTTATTCTCACTATTCATTGTAGATATATAAATATTAGGAAACAAAAATTCCTTCAATATAGAAGAATACTAGAAACCAATACTATGTAGTAAAAAGGAAATTGAACCAAGAACTGTGATTCTTATCTGAGATCTATAGCAATGATTTAGTTTTTGTGGAACTTAATTTCTTTAGGCCTTAGTGTTTTCCTCTTGTTAGAAAAATAATAATAACTTTTAGGCCCTCAAGGTGGACACTGTTTAGCTGAAGTACATAATGAATCATTAGGTCTAAGATGAATTACCTAATAGAATAACTTCTCAGGAATAAATCAGAAGGTGACATATCAAAAGCTATTTGCAAGTCATGTCTACATCTCCTAACTCCCCAGAAAAACACTTTGCTCTTATTGCATAAAATATTCTGCTTCCTTGATAATTGACATAGACTTTGTGTTTCTTTTTAGTTTACACAGCAGAGCTCATTCCTGTGTTGTGATGACTTTGCACTGACCCTACTCCCGCCTTCATATTATTCTGGTCCAACTTTAGATTCATTTCTTGTCTATTGCCTGATTCAATTTTTCATCACATACCCTGGTCAGTCCATAAACATGAACATCTAAGAATAGAATTCTTTAATTATAACAATCATAATTTAACTTTGATAGCTGGTGAAAAGATCAAAAGAATTTGGGAAGTTTATTGTGGTTTTGAGAGTTACTTTTCACTGGACAGATATGATATTTGATTTTTAAATTTTTAATTTCCACACATAAATATCTAGAAATTAAAATTTTTTTTATGAATGACTTTGCAGAAAATCACACAGTATCTTCAAAATTGCATCTCCATGCTCTCGAAGGTTTGAAATGAGTTTTATTAGTGATGACTTATACCCTTAGTTCTGTTTTGGAGACCCACTCCTTGAAGGATAAAGGAGAAGAATTGTATTAATTAAGGATTATTTTTTTGATGTTCAAATTAAATGGACAGGTATAAAAAATTACCACATAAACAGAATTTTCTACTTGAAAAATTATGAAGAACAATGAACTATATTATATTACAATTATTAAAATAGCCAAATCTAATACTATGTTTTCTTAAGATAATGGAAAATATCTAAACAATTCATCTAGTCTTTTCCCTACTATAACCTTGCTTTTTCTAAAAAAATTACATTGACTTTGAAACAATCCCAAAATAGGTGGAATAATTAACAAAGCTATAATCACTGTTATAAACCTCCTGAGAACAGTCACTCTAATAAAACTGACATATTAAATCTACAGAAAAAAATTAGGTGCAACTAAACATGATTAATGACAAACCAACTAATTTCACATGCAAAGAATATTAAGCAGTGGTGGACTTTGACTTATATCAAACTTCCTCATTAATCTAATCCTTTGATAAGAGCAAGCATACAACCAGTTACTTTACTTTGCTCACATATTAGAATCCCATACTCTTGCTGCTTTAGCAGCAGGTTAAAGTAGTTGCCAGCCAGTAGTTAACTAGCCAGTACTCTTGCTGGCTAGTTAAAGTAGAAAGAAAATCCCAAAATTTGATAACAGTAAAGAAGGTAATTTCTACAAAATTGTAATTTTTTTCAATGTTCAATTCTGATTAAAAACAAAAATTGAAAGTCCTCATGTTATCAGGTTACCCTTTTCAACATTGTACCAATGTGTCTTAGTGGCGTTGAAATTTTTAAGTCATTTGGCAACTAATAGTTTTGCTCTTGTTTCTTTCATAAGTTCCTCTTTTGAAAATTTTCAAATGAAGGAAAAATTGAATTTTGTGTTTTCTTATCCATGTGTACTCTATCAACTGTGAAACTTTTATCCAAATAAAAGTGAGATATTTGGCATAGCCATTATATTAGAAGGAGGGATATTGATTATATACTATGCATCTTCCATCGTATGACATAATACCTCTTCCATTGTGTAATGTACCTACTCATGATGTCTGCGATGTTTCCTCTGAGGAAGCTCCTGTTTTATATAGCAATAACCGGGACCATGATATTGAGTAGACAGACTGAACATTATTTTTTTGGCCTGGGGAAGGCACTCCCTAAGATTACTCTTCTATATATCCCTGAAGTGTAACCATGAACCACACAATTGCACCTTTTATCAAGGATCAATGTCTTGAATTTCCTTCCTTATGTTTTTTTGTTTGTTTGTTTGTTTGTTTTGGTTATACTCTTTCTTTTGGCTGTTCTTAATTTTCATAGCTCAAAAAAATCACCTCAAGTTTAGCCTACCACAAGAAAAAAAAAAAACTGGCTCATATTTTCTAAACCTCACTTCAAACCTGCATTTCTAGAAATGCATCTCTCTCTAAGGCAGATGAAAGTAAATATATTGGGGCTACACATGATGATTGCACAGATTTCTTTAAAATTAAAACAGGATATCATAGCTGCCTTTGAATTCTCATCATTTAAGCCAGTCAGCAAGAGTAAACTTGGAACTTTGAGGGCAGCCTAAGTAATAGTAGCAGAGCCAACGACAGACCTTAAGTGAACAATTACTATGTGCCACACACCCTGCTAGACATTTTAACAAGAATTATTGTATTTATATCACACAGCTGTAATTAACTCCACAGTAAATGAGGGCTTAGAGGACTTAGGTCACATGCTCAACTCACAGCTGCTGTGTTCTAGATCCAAATCTCCCTGAGGCCAAATACTGGCCTAACATACTGACAAGCTTGAATGAGCACTGTGCCCTTCCTTTGAAGCAACTACTCCAGCCATTAAAAGTCAGCCTCCAATTTAATTGAGGCCTGCATATGGAATTCCTGTGAAATAACCGATTATTCCCATAAATAGGATAGGCTCCTTGAAGATAATTCTGGGTGTATCTTGAAATCAGATATATCCTGTGTCATTTCTTATTTTTTTTCCACAACTGAGGAGGCCCTGGTACCTACTTATCTGAGTAAATAAGATCTCTCTTTGATGTAATAATATTAGGTCATTAAATATGAAATGTCTGATTTCTAATCAAAAGTGTAGTTTATTATATCTCAAACAAGAAGCAGTACATATAATCAAAGTATGAGCCTAAACTATCAACACACTTTGCCATTTTAATGGTAGCTTGTTTATGCCAGCAGCGAAGAAGCTTGGAGAAGCCTGGAGAGTGAGTGATGATGAAATTCTGAAAGGCATTTTCCACAGCTTGTTGAGAATTGAATATTTTTCCTTGCAAGAAGTGGTCCAAAGCCTAGGAGAAGTGGTAGACAATTGGTGCAAGGTCTGGTGAATA